>WBZZ01006836.1:0-5000 GCA_019918135.1 Paulinella micropora | reverse complement strand
TCCATAACTCTCTACATATCACAAACACCCTCTTTTTCAACACCTGTCCATTTTTTACAATCGTACTGCCAGCTTTCACCTCCCCCCCCCCCCCCCCCCTCTTTCACCATCCCCTTTTTTCCGTCCCCAACAAGAAGGTAATCAATCTCCCCAGGACTGAATTTCCGCTTATCCAGAAATAAAATTCTAGAAAACTGGCGTGATCCTGCCCTGCCCCTTCCTGCCTGCCTCCACAACCCAAGCATGCTCGCCATAAGCATTTTCAGCCTTTTTGCTACTTTCCTGCCCATACAAGGTTCCATACTTCACCCATTTTCCTTTCTCCCCATGCCATACCTACAATCTTTATTCCCCCTTTTTTATATCTTCTACACTTGACTTCTCTCCAACTTTTATTTTCCACATCTCTTGCATATAGCTTTCTACATATTACAAACACTCTCCCCTACATCACCTGCCCATCTTTTTTCCAATCATAGTGCCACCTTTCACCTCTTTCCACTTCTTTCCCCCCTTTTTCCGACCCCAACAAAAAGGTTAAAACATCTTCCCATGACTAAATTCTCGCTAACACGCGTGTTTCTGCCCTGCCCCCCTTCTTGCCTGCCTCCACAACCCAACGTATGCTCGTCCTCAGCATTTTCAGCCTTTTTGCTGCCTTCCTGCCCATACAAGGTTTCATACTTCACCATATCTTCCCCCTTTTCGTCCTATCACGCCTACTATTCTTTTTTCCCCACTTTTCTATCTCCTACACATGTCTTTTCTCAAACTGTTGTATTCCACAACTCTTACGTATACATCCATTCCACAACCCATGCCCCCCGTGTCCCTCTTGATTTTGCACTCATGGGGTGGATGTATTGTCTGGTGTGTGCTTTATGGTTCCACTTTCGGTTCCCGGTGTTCTTCTATCGTACGCATCCACTTGACAATATGGTCATTTCCATATGAAAAGGTCTGCCTACCTCCTGACCATCACTTCTGTTTTTTCCTCTCCCCTTTTACACATATCCCTCCTACATACCCTTACCCACATCTATTCCATCTAAATCTCGGAAATCCACGCGCAAATTTCTCAATCTGTTCCAAATACAGGCATTTCATATGCTACATATGAGCACAACTTGAGAGAGCGTCAGCTGTGCGTGTTGTTCTCGTAGAGGGCGGGAGGACTATGTGAGTGATTCTATCTTAAAACATATATACATACATAGATACATACATACATACATAGATACATATACATACATACATACACACACATACATACATACATACAATACAATACAAGACAAGACAAGACAAGACAAGGCAATAGAAGATACATACATACATATATACATACATACATACATGCATACGCTTTTTCCACTTTCCGAAGGAAATGATAACAACACACGTGTTTCTTGCCTTGCTCCCCTTCTTTGCTCTCCCCACACAACCACACGTTTGCTCGTCCTGTCTCCTCAGCCTTTGTGTTGCCTTCTCGTACTAACCATATACCTTTACTATTTTTTCCGCAACTTTCTATCTCATGCACTTTGTATTCTCACTTTTGCCTTTCCACATCTCATTCCTTCGTTCCACATCTCAACACCTTACCCATCTCGTCCGTAAAGGATAATGCACTCAAGGGGTGGCTATGTTGTCTGGTGTGTGCTTTATGCAATTTGATTCTCTTCTCGGCACATGCTTGGCAATATGGCCATCACCAATTTAAAAGGTAGTATCTCTCCTGCCCACCTCTCCTATCTCATTCTTCTCCTTCTCTTTTCTTCTTTCTACACATCTATCCATTCCTTACACATCCTTTCCCACATCTCCTCTACAAAATCTTGGAAATTCACGCCCCAAATTCACGCTTCGTACCAGCAAACAGGTATTTCATATGATGCATATGTGCACAACTTGAGAGAGTGTAAGTTGCGTGCGCTGCTCGTAGAGGGCGAGAGGACTATGTGAGTCTCTCCATCCTAAAACATACATACATACATACATACATACATACTTACCTACTTACCTACTTACCTACCTACCTACCTACCTACCTACCTACCTACACATACATACATCATACATACATACATACATACATACATATACATATCCTTGTACATTTACAAATACATGCATACATGCATACATACATGCATACATGCATACATACATACATACATACACACATACATACATACATGCACACATACATACATACATACATGCATACATGCATACATAAATACATACATACATACATGAATATACATGCATATATACATATACATACATACATACATACATGCATACATACATACGTACGTACATACATACATACATACATACATAGATACATACATACATGCATACACTCATACACTCATACATACATACATAAATACACCCCTACATATATACCTACATATATACCTACATACGTACCTACACATACATATATACGTATATACATACGTACATACGTATGTCCCTACATACACGCGCGCGCATATATGTATGTACGTACATATATGTGCGTGCGTACTTACGTACTTGCATACATACACTCACGAATTCAAAGTTGTGCAGTTGCATGATGTCGCATGGTCTACGCTATTGCAACCCTTTTGATATTGATACTATGTCTCTAAATTTGGTTGAAAATGAAGTCACCAAGCATGCACATGGCGAATAAGCGTGCCAGGGAGATAGCAAGTATTTAGTTGTTGTTTCTGGTTCGTGATTGGGATGTTGGTGTTGACCTGATATGCAAAAGGCGATGAGGGTGAATTTGCAATTCATTAGCCTTATTCTTGTTGATACTAGATATGGCCGTTTTGAGGAAACCTTTCTGGAGAAATGTATGGCTAGAGCGAAGTGCTAAGCGCTGTTTTTCTACCAGAACGATTGCGGAGCCAAATGCGGAGAACGTCCCCAAAAAGCAAATGGTTTTCAGACAAAGTCACGGCTCAGTCGTACAGTGTGTCTTCTAGAATCTTTTCACTGCAATCAATGACGCCCTGCGCATCGCTCTCAAGACCGATCCCAAGGTGGCTACCAAGGCGTGTAACTTGCAGTACATCAGCATGGCTGGCTTCTAGGTGGTCACTTTTGGCGAAGACGTAGGGTTTGGAGGGGTGTTCCGCGTCTCGGTTGGCCTGCGAGAAGAGTTTGGTCACCCGTGCCTGCTGTCTTCTTCTTGCTGTTCTTCCATCTTCTGAAGTTTCCACGGACATCCGCAATAAATTCACGCGCACGCAGAAATCTCGCATAATTTTTTGGTTCCTTAAAATGCTAAGTGCCTGTCCGTTCAGGAGCTGACAGAGTATTCAACACTCCGTTGGCTGAGCAGGGTAATAACCACCTTCATGTTCCCTTGATGTGTCTTACACTATTCTGTATGTATACATACAGTACATGTGATTTAAGATGCACATGATTTGTGGTAATCAGGAGAGTTTCGAAGCTCATACTTGCAGGACCTGGAAGCCTAGTGTTATATTGACCTTGATAAGATTTCCTTTGAGTTTGATCCAGTAAATAATAATAATAATATTAGTTGTCCTTGTTGATGCTGCCGTTTTTGTGATCATCATCATCATCATCGTCGTCGTCCTCGTCCTCGTCCTCGTCCTCATCGTCATCGTCATCGTCATCCTCATCGTCGTCGTCGTCATGGGCGTCACCTTCATCGACAACATTGTGATATTATTATAGGGATCGTAGGCTTTGCCATTGGAATGGCTGTGGTCGGCCATACACCCGTGGCGGAGATTCAGTTTGCAGATTATATTTTCCCAGCCTTCGACCAAGTCGCCGCTCTGATTGGGACTTTGACGAAAAAAGCTATTTTTGTAGATTGTAAATGAGGCAGCCAAGTATCGTTACCGCTCTGGTCTGATTTGAGCTTAAAGCCTGAAATGCGATTGCTTATGTGCTCCAGGGAATCAGTTCAATTGTGGCGGTCTCACTATTCGTACTCCTTATGGCGCAGTCGGGCATGGTTGTCTGTATCCGCTGAGTCGTCATGTCATAGTTATGATTTTTTCTAGGTGCTCTGTATCACTCTCAATCGCCTGAGGTATTCAAGCCATGGTTCTCATGAGAGTCATTCAGTCATACTGTAGGCATACTTTTGTCACACCCCTGGCCTAAAGGTCCTCTTGACTTGTATCAAGACGGCCCACCCCAACAACACCCCTTTCAAAAACACCCCTTTTTGCGTGTTGCACGTGTGTGTTTTCCAAGGTGGCTGTGCCGCGTAATCCTTACGAGGCTAAGGGGCTCCTGCTCGCTTGCATCCGTTCACACTCCTTGGAAATGTTTTCCGTGTAAATATTCAATGCATGCAAACCTCAGGCGACCCGAACCCGGTTATATTCATGGAGCCCAAGTGGTATGTTTTGCACAAGTCATCCCAGTCCTGCTCCTTGTGCCTTTTTCTAGCTTGTATCGCTCTGCCGTGGGCGAAGTTCCCGTCGGAGACTACGAAATTCCCTTGGGTCTGTAGCTGGATGGAATATATGGATGTTCAAAACGCTTTTTTCCAGGCAAAGCCAATATTTTGCGCTACGGAAACGATGTGACGGTCACTAAGTCACTAAGCTTTAGATAGCGGCGGTGTGCAAAGCCCCTTCCCCCCCCCCCCCCCCCCACCCTCCCCTCCCCCTTCGCCGTTCCTCCTACACTTGTCAGGTAGTCGGATGGGGCGCTCAAATGCGCGTTTTGGAAGAGGTCAATATTATATGCTGGCACTTGGAAACACGTGCTGGTTAGGCTTGCGATATGGCTGAACAAGAAGGCATATCTTGCGAGCTTATCGATCTGGTCCTCGCTGCATCTGAATGCAAGGTGACAAATGCATCATGTCCTCAGCGAACTCTCCTGCCTTGGGACCAAGAGACAGTGGAAGCCTCCGTGGTCAGTCTTTGCATTCTGCCTGATTTGGTGCCATGTATGTGCGTGCATAGACAAAGACTGGACGCCTGGTGGTGAGCCACGAG
>WBZZ01006835.1:52500-57255 GCA_019918135.1 Paulinella micropora | reverse complement strand
AGTCCGGCGAGCATGAGCCAAATTTGGATCGGTAGAGGCCAAGGCGATTGTTGCAGCTCAACAATCGCCTTCTGATAAGGTTGTGACTTCCCCCTCCAGCGCCCGCCAAACGTGGGAAAGCAGAGCGGGAAGACATCTGGCTAAGCAGCACCCTAAGCCCATCAGAGGGCTTAGCCTGCCGCTCCCAGCCAGCTACTTCCTGCCGGACAGACCATTGCTTTACCACCTCGTTCCAGTTCGCCCAGAGCGGCCCGCCAGTCCTTATCATCTACCGTGCCATCTTCGTTCACGACCCGCTTGAGCGCATCCAAGCCCTCCGCAGCCTGTGATCTGCTAAGATCAAATTTTCCGTATCTTCCTTCCATTTGCACCGACCCGTGTTGTAAAGCCTGCGTGTTAGCGCTGTGTTGCCCAGTAACTCGATGCGCCCTAGGAACCGAAGCCGGGCCGCCTTGGCAAGGATGCTAAAACTCGGCGTGCGGCCTAAACCCCTGGTGATGCAGCCGCTTGTGCGCGTACCAACACCCAAGATGACCCGCAGGGGCGCTACCAACGCGCCCTCCAGCTTACTCAGCTTGTTGGCGCCCGGCAGATCCCAAAAAGCCGATGCGTAAAGCAACTTTGCGCCAACCATTTGCTGCCAATTCATCAGCCGAAGACGCGCTGGAACTTCATGGGCAATCCAGAGGGGGTAGCAGGCAGCCGTTCCCGCTACAGTGATTTCCGCCGCCCGCTTCGCTTGCGGTTTATCGGAGAGGGTGTCCGTGAGCAGAACTCCCAGGTATTTGTAGTGGTCGGTGACGTTGAGAACCTTGCCCCGGAACCTCACGCATGGGGGCGACTTTTTTTGACTTGGCGTGCCCGTATATCGGCATGACTTCCGTCTTGCCCGGTTTCAGGTTGATTTCAAGCCGATAGTCCTCCACGAATGTCGCCACGACATTTACAATCTGTTGAAGCTCCGTGACGCTATGCGCAATTACCGCAACGTCGTCGGCGTAAAGCAGGGTCCGTATGTCTTCGATGCGGTTGAGGTCCTCGATCTCCAACTCTTTCGCGATTCGGACCGTTAGCTCATCCATGAAGACGTTGAACAGCGACGGTGACAACGGCGACCCTTGCTGAACTCCCATCTCTTCCAGCACTTCACCAGTGAGTTCGCCATCGACTAGCACTCGCGATGACGTTTCTTCGGTAAAAACGCCGCAGAATGCGATAGAACTTGCCCTGTACCCCCATCTGGGTTAGCCTCTGAAACAACCCGGCCCGCCAAACCGTAGGGAATGCCTTTCTCAGATCCACGAACAAAACGAAAGACCGGAGGCCAGCTTGTTGTCTAAGGCGCAGACGCTCCTTAAGGACAAAAAATCTGGTCCCCCGTACTACGTTTTGGCCGGAACCCACCCTGCTCTGGGCGAAGCCTGCCCGGCTGATCGATGAAAGCCGTAAGCCTCGCCGCCATAAGGGACAGATACATCTTACCCAGACAGCTCAGAATCGCGATGTCTCTCCAATTTTCCGGATCGGTTGGGTCGCCTCCTTTTGGGATGTTGACGATAATCGCTTTGCCCCAGTCGCTGGGGGTGTATTCGCACGATTTCAACCAGTTGAAGAAGCGCACCAGAAAGCTCACAATCCGCGTGCCTCCGTACTTGAGCATCTCGTTCTTGATCTTATCCGGTGAGCACGCTTTGTGATTCTGGAGATTTTCCTGGCAGAGCTCCACTTCCTTCTCGGTGTAATCATAGTCCAGCGGGCCCGTCTCAGTCCGGATCTCCTCGGCTTGCGCCATGGCCTCGAATTGGTCGCGCAGGTTGTCGTTATACTGGAAGGTTTCGCGGGCCTTCCGCTCGGGCTCAATCCGCGCTGCTTCCTCATCAGAACCGACTTCCTCTACACATGCATCCTCCAAAAACTGGTTTTCTTTGGGGACCACCATACGTCGGCGGTATTCTTCCCATTCTTGTAGTTTTTTCCCGGAGTGTGCATGCCAGAGTGCCATCGGGCTTCCGAACAGGAGCAGAAGCGTTCGACCGCCGAACCCCGCCCAAACGCTTTGACAGCTTCCAGTACGTGGCCATGGTAGCGCTCCTGAAGTTGGCAGCGGTGTCATTCTGGACCCGCTTCCACGCTTGCTCCTTCTTCTCCTTGCATAACCTTCTGACCGCCTTCCTCGCTTCTTTATATCTTTGCCAGGCCTCTCGGTTGGCCTCATTCCTTCGCCAAAGGCCGTATGCCTCTCTCCGTCGCGCAATCGCTTCCCTAAGACTCTCATCAAACCATGCATTAGTAAACCCTGGCCTAATCACCCGAACTCCCAAGACCTTCACGGCTGCGCCCGTGAAAGCTCGGACCACTAAGCTAGCGACCCTATCTACCTCCTGCTGAAGCTCATCCGGGTCCTCCACTGCTGATAGATCTGGGAGGCCATCTGGCAACAGCCCCGATATACCAGCTGCAAAGGTCTCGTCGTACTTCAACCTAAGCTTAGACAGCTCACTCTCCTTACCCTCAACTACCCTGCCTATCAAGCGCTCTGCCTTGAATGCTTTGTACCTCTTTACCTGCTTTTTGGGGGGTGGCTGTCCCCCCAGACCAGTTCCGCCCACACAGCTTTGTGGTCGGTATCAAGGTCTACCTCGTCGACGCCGAAGCTTGCCTCCTCCGCCAGCTCGGAAGAGACGCAGATGTAATCCAGTAGATGCCTTCGTCCACCTACATTTTCCTGCCTAGACCACCAATATTTGTCCCCCCGTGGTTGCGAAAACCCACTGAGATTGCGCAACCCCGTGGCAACAAGCATCGCAGCCAGCAACTCACCATTCTCACTCCTAACCCCTCTACCCCTCCCATCTATCTCGCCAAAGAGGCCCACCACTCCCTCCTCCCGCGCTATTCTGGCGGGCCCCAGCTTAGCATTAGCATCACCAACCGTAACCACATGACCTTTGGTGGCGAAGTAGGAGACGGCCGCCTGCCACGCCTCATAGGCTGCAATAGATTCCTCTCGTTGATTTTCTTGGGGAAGTAGCCGTTGCCGACGAACACATCCGACGCCGTCGCGCTCCCAGACGACAGCCTCACCCACAATTGCTGTGGGTGTGGAACAGGCGCCTGTACAATGGTAGCGCACGGTGCCAGATAGTTGGCCACCAACGTCAAGACTCCCCCCAAGAGACGCGAGCCCGCACCAGTTGCAGCCGCTTTGCCGAGGACTGCGAAGCCGTCGACTTGGAGCTTCTCCACCTTCTGCGACGATAGGTTGTGCTCCTGGACTCCGACGATCACCCAGCCTCGCTCCTTGTAATGCTCCGGCCATTCCCCAAAGCCTGGGCTATCCGCACCCACTTTGCCTTGCCAATTATGTGAGGCCACCCTCAGTGGGAAGCCTTTCACAAATTGGGAAGAACGAAGCTGATGCCGATGCCTGCGCTTCGGTTGAGCCCGCCTGGAGCCCTCCGCCACCCTCCACGGCCCATCCTGCACCCTCCGCCCCAGCTCCTCCAGCTCCCGCATCCCGCCCCACTCCGCCAAGGGAGATTCACCGCTTGAGGCTTCGCCCTGGGGCTCGTCGACTTCCACGTCGAGCACCCAGTAGCCAAATCCCTGCTTGCGAAGCTCCCTCTGCATCTCTACATACTGGGCACCCCCCCGTGCAGCCCGCTGCTTCTCTCTTTCCCGGAAAGTCCTACCCGTCGCAACGTGAACCTTTCCCGTGAAGAACTTACGCTCCCGCAGCAGCCGCACCATCTTCTCCGCCTCCTCACAAGACGCACATTTAATCCGCAAATGTCGCCCACTACCTCTGCCCGCGAATTCCACCTCGACTTCCCCGAGACCGAGAATTCGGAGCTCTCGCGCCATGACCACTGTCTGAGAGACATGCGATAGCCCCCATACTATGCAACATCTCTTATCCAGCTCATTTCGTACCTTCCTCCGCCACCTCCTCGGTGGCGGTACCGCTTGCCACACGCCGTGACCAGACCTTTCCGGACGTGACTTCTCTTCCGAGGTTGGGGAGGGTGATCGAGATGCAGCAGGATTGCTGGCTCTACGTGATTCAGGTTGCCCGTCAGGTACGCGAGCACTCGACCACCCCACCCCGGCCGAGTAGCCATCGCCACCCGCAGGCGCACTCCCACGGGGAACGTCTAAACCTGAAGGATTACCGCCTTGACCCATAGGGCCAGCACTAGCGGCCGCGCTCTTCGCATAAGAACCTGACATAAGTGGTATGGGACCCCGGTGCCGCATTGATCGAGTTGTAAACTCGATAAATGAGGACCCAGGTGGGGTTATTTACAGCTCAACCCTTAAAAAGCATACGTGTACGTATGTATAGGAATACACACAAACACTCACCTGCATCCGTAACCAGGCACGAGGCAGACCCGCTGTGCATCATCGAGGTAGGTGTCGTGGCAAACCACCCTGCGTCCGATAAACGCTGCAAGTGAGTCATCTACCGAGAGCACAGAGTGACAGGCCCGTGCACGTGTACCCACCACCCCATAACCCTCCGCCAGAGCAACCCCATGGCATCCGCAGGATGAGCACGAAGAGTGCTGAGAGAGAGGGTGAGCCAGGAGCCCCGCTCCGGTCCGTCGTTACTTTGGTCATTTAGTCGTTTCAAGGCTTGTGGTAAGGTGTAGGGCCTCTCGCCTTCGTACAAACTCCGACCGACAGTAGTTTGGTTGACCATCCTTCGCGGTGACCCTCTGAACACAACCCCCTCCCCCAGTGCCCACCCCT
>WBZZ01006835.1:22500-25000 GCA_019918135.1 Paulinella micropora | reverse complement strand
GCGAGTGATTGGACTGGTGTACCTGGCTTTGAAGGTCGTCTAGCGTCATAAACATAGAACATACAAAGTACGAACATTCTTTTATCGGTCACCTCCACAAAATGTGGTCAGGTTATCAATAAAACTACATATGCGGCGCGCCAAATTTGACGTGTTTTGCGGGCTCGCCGGCCCGGCTCGCCCGCAAAACACGTCAAATTTGTGGCTAGCCGCATAATATACTATTATCACCCTGTCGATACAGTATGCGTAGTTATGCAGGTATGTAGATTGGCAGAATATGTAGTCACATAGGGTGAGCCATGTGAGACGACATGTGCGTGAACATCATACGACATGTCTATGTATGTATGTATGTATGTATGTATGTATGTATGTATGTATGTGTATGTATGTATGTATGTATGTATGTGTATGTATGTACGTACGTATGTATGTATGTATGTATGTATGTATGTATGTACGTGTGTACGTGTGTATGTATGTATGTATGTATGTATGTATGTATGTATGTATGCATGTATGTATGTATGCATGTATGTATGTATGCATGTATGTATGTATGTAGGCTGCCTTTAGCCATTTTCTTCTTTGGTAAACCCCCACCCCCCCCCCCCCCCCCCTCCTCCTCCTCCTCCCCCTCCTCTCTCTCTCTCTCTCTCGTGCGTGACGAGAGAGATCTGCATAGTGTGTTGAGCTGAAATGATTTACACACAGGGGCAGAAGGGTAAGAAAGAAAGAGTGAGTGAGGGAGGGAGAGGGCGGTCTATTCATTGAAACCATGTAGACTTATGTATGTATGTATGTATGTATGTATGTATGTATGTATGTATGTATGTTATGCCTGTGTGTCAGGTTTGAGTGGTGTGGGCAAGACCAGCATGATGCAGGGGCTCTTAGCAAAATATGGTAGGAAGAAGAGGAAGAGGAAGAAGAGGGTGTGGGCAAGACCAGCATGATGCAGGGGCTCTTAGCAAAATATGGTAGGAAAGAAGAGGAAGAGGAAGAAGAGGGTGTGGACAAGACCAGCATGATGCAGGGGCTCTTAGCAAACTATGGTAGGAAGAAGAGGAAGAGGAAGAAGAGGGTGTGGACAAGACCAGCATGATGCAGGGGCTCTTAGCAAAATATGGTAGGAAGAAGAGGAAGAGCAAGAAGAGGGTGTGGACAAGACCAGCATGATGAAGGGCTCTTAGCAAAATATGGTAGGAAGAAGAGGAAGAGGAAGAAGAGGGTGTGGACAAGACCAGCATGATGCAGGGGCTCTTAGCAAAATATGGTAGGAAGAAGAGGAAGAGGAAGAAGAGGGTGTGGACAAGACCAGCATGATGCAGGGGCTCTTAGCAAACTATGGTGTGGGGGGGGGGGGGGGGGGGGGGCAACAACCAGCCAAGAATTCTTTATCTATCTGTCTTCCACGCCTTTGTTGTCTCCGTCGAGAGTTCTTCTTCTTCTTCTTCTTCTTCTTCTTCTTCTTCTTCTTCTTCTTCTTCTTCTTCTTCTTCTTCTCCTCCTCCTCCTCCTCCTTCTCCTTCTTCTTCTTCTTCTTCTTCTTCTTCTCCTCCTCCTCCTCCTCCTCCTCTTCCTCCTCCTCCTTCTCCTTCTTCTTCTTCTTCTTCTTCTTCTTCTTCCTCTTCTTCTTCTTCCTCTCTTCCTCTTCTTCCTCTTCTTGTAAACACTCTTCTTCCTCTTTCTCTTCTTCCTCTCCTTCTTCTATTCTCCTCCTCTTCCTCCTCATCCTCTTCCACTTTTAGTAATTGCGTGATGTATGTATGTATGCATGTATGCATGTATGTATGTATGTATGAATGTATGAATGTATCTATGTATCTATGTATCTATGTACGTATGTACGTATGTATGTATGTATCTGTTTATCTACCTATCTACCTATCTACCCATCTATCTATCTATCTATCTATCTATCTATCTTCGCTCTCTCTCTCTCTCTCTCTCTCTCTCTCTCTATCTATCTATCTATCTATCTATCTATCTATCTATCTTCTCTCTCTCTCTCTCTCTCTCTCTCTCTCTCTCTCTCTCTCTATCTATCTATCTATCTATCTATCGGGCCTAGTGCCCATTCCCAGCCCACTACCCAGTCGCATTGGCGGCGGGGTGGAATGGATGCCTATGTCTTCGGATATGCAGTATATCTATCTATCAGCTGGTGGCGGGGTGGAATAGATGCCTATGTCTTCGGATATGCAGAGCTGATAGACCAAACATATCTATCTATCTATCTATCTATCTGGTGGGGTGCCTTATGTGTGCCTAGCCATACGCCTATAAGTCACATGCCGAAATCACGGAGTGAACCAAGGCCACTTGAGGTGTCACTGACCCTCCCTTGCGCTTGGTTTTTTGAAATGGGTGCCATCTGTCGACAGACAGAGAATTAGGGGATGGTGTGGGTGTGCTGGGCCCGTGGTGGGGTGCCTTATGTGTGCCTAGCCATACGCCTATAAGTCACATGCCGAAATAGCGACGGGAAGCACAA
>WBZZ01006835.1:0-12500 GCA_019918135.1 Paulinella micropora | reverse complement strand
ATGTGCCTACCCGCACACAGGAAGATCTAGTCTCTAAACCTTTCCCATTTGCGAGGCTACCACTGGACAGCGGCGACGGATGAATACCAGAGGAAAAAGCAGGTCAGTCCTGACGCAATCTAGTGCCGCTGACCGTGCCTAGCACTGATCAGCCGAGAGCAGGTGAAATACCAGTAAATCGCAGAGCGGTCACTTCGTTTATTTACGTAGATTTCTACCTGTTTGCAGACTTGGGTTGCAAAGTACGAACACGACTGAACGTAGATTGTGAGTTTGGTGAGCTTGCGTAACTTGAAATAGCTGTGAAGCACTTGAAGGGTGGCTTCAAGTCCAACTTGTAAGTTCAAGTGCCCAGAATTTGCATTTGGAAAAAGTTTCCTCAGCTGCAGTCATGGATGTAATAAAGCAAGTCAAAATATTGTTTTCCGTCACTCTTGTTTCCTTGTCCACAAATTTACCGCAACGTGCGTGATTCACGGAAAATCAGGGGAAAAGGCAATAGAGTGGGAAAAAGACAATAGTTAATCTTTTCTAAAAAAGAACTTTGACTTGATCGTTTGAAGTCGTTTCTGAACGAAATCGAAAACTAGTTAGTGAAGTCGAAACCTCGTGCAGAGGAGAATCTAACGGGCCGGTCAAAAACAGTGAAAAGTCAACGGTAGTGATTTTGGCCGGTCGTTAAAGTGCTCAGTCTGATAAATTCACTCTTGGAAGTGATTCCTTGCTATTTAATCATGTGTATTATTTCTGAAAGTATTAGTATAATATGAATTCTTATTACATATACATTTCCGGTTTTGAAGCCTTGAATACTAAGAATCCGGTTCCAATGTCATATTAGGGTCGGATAAAAGATATGGGGCCCGGGGCTCGGAGCCGCTTGTAAGCTTGGACCCCATAGTGCGTGTAACAGTCCTATGACTATATTTACGTTGATTCAACTTACACTCAATACTGCAGGCGGACACTGGAGTGGTGCCGGAAGATAGTTGAGGAGGTACTACTACGTCACGAGCGTTGGGAGAAAACCCTCGCGACTTCTGCAAACGGCGACCGGAACTCGGGGCGTCCCCCGTCCTACCTGCCAACTGCTTCCCACGTAAAAGAATTTAACAATACTGAACAATTCCCGCCAATCTAACTGACGACGTCACACAAGATGTATTAATACCTCCAGAAAATGACCAACGAAACAGCCTGATATGGGCAATAATGGTAATGGTAAAAAGCTAGTGCCACCAGTACCAGAAAAGTTACTCTAAATGACTGTCTTAATAACTAATAATACTACTAACCGTAACGAATAAAGCTAACGTATAAAATAGAAATATGGACATAGCTGAGGAGGAAGTGTCTAATTAATTTTCCAATGTTCCCCCTTAATTAGACTCCCTTATGAGTCAGTGTCCAACCATACCGTGCTACTAACAACTAGATTAGAAAAATGAGCAAAGCGCAAAGTGAGCTACCCTACGTCTCCAGTGGAGTTCGGCTATATAGCTGCACTATATCAACTAAAGCGCTACAGGCACAACTTCCAGTGCACAAAATAAGACTAAGCGAAAGCAGAGGTGCTAGCCTACGTCTCCACAGCTTGTGAAGTTCAAAGGCGGCGGCAATCTAGTCACCTAATTGTTAATATCTATCCCCGGACCACCCGGGGAACCTGACAAGAGTCCTACCCAAAGTCCACGTTGGAGAAAGTCCTGCTGTCGGGGGGTTGTCCCTCTAAGAGGGAGCGGTTCCCCGAGTCTTCAATCCTGAGCCACGTGCCGAACCCGACGGTCGTAAGGCTATACGGTCGTAAGGCTCACCCCGCATAGCCTTAGTGTTTATGTCGGCCAGATTGTCGGTTGAGCCCACCTTCTCGTTGACAACGAGCCCTGCGTCCACCTTCTGGTTGATGATGGCCCATCGCAGGTCCACATGCCTCAGCTTCCTAGCAAACACATTGCTGTCGGCGAGGTCCAACGCTCCCTGGTTGTCGCCGTATAGGATGGGGGGCTGCCCCCACCCGTACGGCCCCATGGCGTCCGCGACCCGGCCGTCTGCGATTCCCTGCACAAAGTTCACAATCTTGTCTTGTCCATGATAAGACTCCACCATTGCATAAACCTCCGCCTCACATGAGGAGGCTTCGGGTGCCGCTGGCACCAGACGCGCGCCGACCGCCGCCTCTTCTGGGTCCCCGCTGCCGGGCACAGCCGCCACCAGCTCGTCGCTCAGCGCTCGCGCCTTCTCTTCCACACGCGCACGCAGGGTCGCGTCCTTCGGGAGGACCACCGACACGTTCCGTTTCATGCAGAAAGGGAGCACTGAGCCACCCATAAAGAAGTGAAAGCCCGCCAACCGGGCGCGACGATCTTCCGGCGTACCCTTCCAACTTGAGTCGGCCCACGACATCAAGCGGGTGCCGTTCGCTTTAGTAAAGCGAATGCCTTTTGAACGCGTATTGTTAAGGTACCGCACAACCTGCTCGGCTTGCTGATAATTGAACAACTCGGGCTTGGAGGCATGGGTCGCTACCTCCCCGAGCGGGCCCAACACCTCATGCCGAGTGATACGTGTCCACAAGAGGACACCTACGATGTGCTGCGGCGAGAACTGCTCTAACACGGACTGCTTTCCGGCCCGCACCCCCGGCATCAACCACTGCGAGTCGACAATAGCTAGACCGGTGCACTGGAGCTTCTCAACGGCCTTCTTGATAAAGTCCTCCTGAGAGATCTTGATCGTACAGCCTTACCGACAGTCTTCCTTATCTTCGATGTTCAAGCCTACCACCCCGTTTGGCGCCTCTTGCTTAAAGACCCTAAAGGCCTTCTTACCAGCAGCTAAGAACTCCGCTTCTACATCCTTACCACTGAACGCTCCCATCATGTCGTCGACGTGCACGAACACAAAGTCCGGTTTGTCCTTACCGGGTAGCCAGCGCCAAAAGAAGCAAGGAAAAGCGACATGAGCCTTAAAGCCCAAACCTTCTAAGAACGGGACTAGCTTGTACCGCCACCATTTGCGGCCCGCGTCCGGTCTGCCATAAAGGGCTTTAAGCATTTCCCACACATACCCCGGCTCTTCTAAACCAAACGGTGGTACGATGTAACTGGGGCGATACCCCTGCTCAGCTGCAGACGCCTCTGTATATGCGGTGCCTACGTCCCACTTTGACAAGACTAAGCCAAAGAACACTGTAACAGTTAGGGCGAAAAGCATCAAGATGGTAAGGGCACACGGGATTGGGAAGTCCCGTTTCCCAAAATGCCATCCCTGTATCATGGAAAACCCCTTGGCCGTCCATCGGCTTTTGAACTTTAGGATCTCTTCCCCTGCCTCTTTGGTGGCATCAACGAACCGCCCTTCACAAATGTCTTTCTTGTCTACTAAGTCGGCTCGGACTCTCCGGAAGCAACCTTTCTCCCAGAGCGTAGCCATCTCTTCGGCTCGGGCGTCGTCCCAGTACCCTAGCTCATCAGCTTGCTTCTCACTCACCGGTCTAGTGAACGTGGCGGCATGTGCGGTCTCCGGACCATCGGCAAGGTACTTGACGATCTCCGAGTCCAACATACGGTCTGGGGAGTCGTCATCCTCAAACTTTACCCAGTGGGCTGGTCCGTTCTTTTTCTGTTTCTTAACCCATATGGGTTCACTCACGTCTTGCACCTGACCTCGTCGGACCTTGTCCCGAAAACCTACCCATAGGTCTTCTTGGCCCAAGCCCAGCCCCACTGAGTGGCTGGGGTCTCCACCCACCTTCCCTTCAACTCCCCTATTGTTTCCGGGTCGGGATCGGGGCTTCTTTCTCGGCTTTCACGGCTTCCTGCTCCGAGGTCGCTTCCTCCACTTCGCCGTCGGAATCGGAGCTGTCAAGCTCCCCCTGATTCGGGGCCTTCTTACCTTCACCGGGATCGGTCACCCCCACCCGGGGCTTTGGGACAAACAACTGCTCAAGGGCGGCGTCTTCCACTAACGGGTCTCCCTTGAACGGCTCCAAGCTCAGGCCCTTCTTCTCCCAGAGGGGTTGCAACAAAGGCCAGGCCGGTTGGTTGTCGTCAAAGTTCTTGACGTTTCGCCATGGGAATACCCTACCTTCACACAGGATCAAGTGTGCGGAATACTCCAAACTCAGCCCTAACCAGGCGGCCATGTGCGTCCGGCTCACGTCATGTCCTAACCTGCCCTCGATGACCATGTGGCATTGACACCCAAAAAGATGAAGGTAAGCTATCCAATTTACCTTCCTTTCGCGGGGCATAAGCTCAAACATCCGGACCTCACCACCGGATCGCTTCGGTGAAAGGTTGTGCAAGAGGATAGCGTGCTGCCACGCATATCCCAAGAGTTCACAGGGCAGCTGAGCCTTAACCAGGTTATGGCGCGCTAAGCCTTTGCGCCAAAAGTCACGTTGGGACACTTCGGCATAGGCGTTCTTGTTGTGTTCGTTGAGGGTGTTGATCCTCTTCCTCACTCCCTTGTCCCGGACTAGCTCCTTGAAGTCAGCTGAGATATGCTCGCCGTCTACCCGGACTTCCTTCACCTTCTTGCCGCTTTGCGTCTCAAGGAAGTCTATGCATTCCCGCATGAAACGCACTTGTGGTGCCGCGGTGCCATCCTTTAGAAGGCCAAATGCATACCCGGTGTTAGCCTCGATTCCCACCATGCCGTACCAAAACCCCCCATAGAGGGGTTTGCGTAGGCACCCGGACTTGTCGAACGCCACAGCTTCAAACTTCCCTACTTGTGTCAACTGGTTGCTTGCCGGGTGGTTCACTTTTCCCCCTTTTGCGGCTGGACACTCCTTACACTCTTTTACCGCTTGCTCATGGGTTTTGTCACCCACTATCTTGATCCCGTACGCTTCACTGATGAGGCGCTGCATATTGCTTCCGGGCCCTCCCCACTTCTGATGAAGTTGTTCACTAGTCAACTCCGTGACCTTAGCCATCTCCTTTCCAAAGAAAGCTCTAGCCTCAACCTTATCCGCAGCCAGCTCTCGGTTGGTGGACGTCACAAAACGCCACTTGTCCTTGGCGTCGAGGTAAAGGACCCCGGCCTTAAGCTCAGGGGAAATGTCCGGTATCCGGGCCTTGGTGATATAGCCCTCTCCTTCTTATTGAGAACTACACTGTACCCTTCCTTAGCTAACTGAGGACCAGAGACTAAGGTTTCATCTACGTTGGGGCTAACCCACACACTACCTAGATGCAACCTGTTCTTTTCCCCCTTTCCGTTCACGGTCGTCATGTCTAACGAGCCCTTCTTAGTCACGGTGGTCTCCCCGGCGTTGACCGTGTCTACCCGTTTCATCCCTCGCTGAATGTTGAACAAACGTTGTTCAGCTCCGGCCGGCACAAAGTGCAACGTAGCTCCCGAATCGAACATGGGGTCTTTGTCCGCACTCCGTCCTAGAAGGGCCTGTTCTGCTAGCCGATTACCCTTAGCCATCCATCCGCGTTCGGTCATGCAACGAACTAGGTCGTCAACCGGGTCAGCTTCTCCCTCTGCTTCCGGCAAACTTGCGTATTCCTTCTCTAGTACGCTCTCACCGCCGACCACCCTTTCTCGGACTCTGAACGGCTTAGTACGAGGTTGTAAACCCGGCGGCACTATTTGCTGCTGTTCCTTCTACGGCCCAATATCTTGGCCACCTAGGCTTGTTCATGGGATACTCACTCCCCTGCGCCCAGTCGTACAACAGCCTAGTCCACTCTCCCCACCTGTTTCGGAAGTCAGCTTCATCTTTTTCTTCCTCACCGCTCAACGCCGGACGATGCAACCGGCGCATCTCCTCTTGCTGCTCTGCCACGGCTCGGAGTCGACTCTCTCGCTCTCCGGTACCTAGTCGAGTAGGACTATCAGGCTCAGCTGAGGTTGAGGGGGCCGTAGACGGAGCGGTACTAGTAGTAGGGGGTAACAGAGAAGTCACCTTTCGGTCTGCAGGGGGTACCGTCTTAGCATGGGACGCAAACCAGGGCATCCCACTCACGGAGGCTCGGACCGTCTCAAGGAAGCCAAACGCACGAGCGCGCACTGACCTACGCCTATTGCTTGGGCTGGTGGAGGGCGTAGTCACCGGATTGCTATCGGTCCCGGCGGTAGCATCCCCACCACCGGGTTCGGCATCAACACTAGGGTCAGGTCCTATGGGGGACGGCACCCTTACCGGAGCTCTACCCACGTCTCCATCTCTAGCAGGGGACTCTTCACCTTCACGCTCCCCTTCCCCGTCGGATTCCGAGGAAGGATCGGTATCGGGCTGCATCTCCGGGGGCTCATCTTCCACGTCCGCCAAACCATCGGGTTGGTAGTCCTCCGGGCCGGGCGGCACCTTCACCCCATGTACCTTTTCCCTTTTTGCTTTGAGTAAAGATTTCAGGTTTTGGCTCATGATACCACTACCAGCCTCAGCCGGCTCGGCCTTGAACCAACCTCAACCTTCGGGGCAGGTACCGCTGACGGCCCGCTCGCCCCGCTAGGTCTACCCTTACTCTCTCCACGGGGGTTGGGTGCTCCCGGACGGAGGGGAGTACCCTTCACCTCTTGGGCGTGTACAGGCACCGATGCTACGGGCGGGGGCACAACTCCCCCACGAGGGGGGGATACCCCACCTCTGAAGTACATATGCTTCGCTTGTGCACCGGCCTGAGGTTCATGTTGGCGGTACACCTTCCGCCATGAGGGTACACCAGACGCCTCCCATGTTACCGGTTGTCGGCTAATGACCCATTCGGTGAACTGTCCGGGTTCACGGGGCTTTGCATAGTGGATGATGGGCAAGAGGGACCGGTTCCACGGGATACCCCGCTTCGCGGCTTCGTGTCTCACTATGGCCTCAACCATTAGGGGATGACTCCCACTTTTGATTTGGGCTTCTAACCCCCGTTCTCCCATCTCGCACATTAGAGCCGGATGATCCCTTCGTGCTATGTCGGCTGACCACCGGCGCAAGGCATTCTCGCTCTTGCTTGGCTCGCTGGTACTGATGCTCAACGCAATAGTTGCTATCGATGAGAGTGGCTGCCTTAATCCTAAGGCTGTTGAAGGGAGACTCAAGGTCCTTCAACCGGGCTACGCACCGGCGCTTTCCTTCCGCTACGCCATGGCATCGCCCCTCATTCATCTTATCTATGTCGGCATCATCCTCAAGCAAGATCTCAAGACTGTTCTCGTCCTCCGGTGGCATGATCGGCTCGGGAAGGTTGGCACCCCCGGGTTTAGCCATGAGGGCTTTGTCTTTCGACTTGCCGGTTAGGAACTTTACCATCTGAGCTAAGGCTACGCCCGGCTCCTCATCCTCGGAGTCATCGCTATCACTCCCCCCTTTTGAGCCTTTTGCTGCCTCGCCCTTCTCCTTTCGGCTTTTGTCCGGGCGCTTGCTCAACTAAACTGTTACTTGTGCTTGCCCCCGCACAACCGGCACTTCTTGCTGCACTTCCCAGCGATGTGCCCCCTTTTCAAAGCAGTTAAAGCACTTTGGCCCCTTGCTCTTCTCGCTCTTCTTGCTTTTCTCCCCCTTGGGGTGTCTGCCGGTTTGGGAGGGGTCTTCTTGGCTTTAGTGGGGTCATGCTCAAACCTACATTTGTCGGCCCATCTACACTCCTTGTCCCAAGAAACACACCCCTCTCACCTTCCCTCCAACATGGAGGTCACGGCAGGAGGCCCCACGAGTGCATTTCTCTTCCTTGCTGAAGAGCCAGCACTCGTCCTTAGGTTTCCCTTTTCCGGCCTTGCGAGTTGCCAAACCTTTCTCTGTGGAACTAGTCACTTTGGCCCGGTCAAACTTCTTGTCTTGCTCCAGGGCACGATCTTGCACGAACCTCCACCAGGAGGCAAAGTCCCACTTGAACTGCTTACGGTTCAGTTCAGCCATTTCAACCCAGACTTGCCAAGCTTTCTTCACCCTAGAGTCAGATTGCTTTGGGCCCACTAACGCATCCTTCACTATTTGCTGCATCCGGTCATCGGTTGGGGCTTGGCCATAATCAGCCAACCAGTCTCTCCTAGCGTTCAAGTCTACACACTGACCGACGTACTGTTGCTTACTCGTAAAGAGGAAGTCATTCAGTTCCTTCACCTTGTCCTGAACATCAGAGGGGTCGGCTTTCTTGTACCGGGCTAGCAGTCTGTCCCACAGTGCTTTAGGGTTTTGGCCAAAGGTCAGTTTCTCCGGATCAGCTAAGTCACGCACTAGACTTTTCGCCCCACCACCGAGCATGTCATAGATGATATTGAACACCCTCTCTTTTTGCTTGCTCATCTCAGCAAGTACACTAGCGTCATAGGCTATCACCTGTCGTGTCAGTGCGCCAGCATGATCAGCACCCCCTAGTGGGGTTTTGACCTTAGAGCGGTCCGTCTGTCCTCGGGGGGAGGCCCCACTCTTGCTGTCGCCCTCTACGTCTGAACCCTTGCCAGTTGACAGCCTAGGTTTGTCCGTGCTAGCATACCCACTAGAGTAGAGGTCAGAGGTGTGTCGGTCTTCATCTTCCTCCTCCTCCTCCTTTCCTTCTTCAGTCTCAGTGGTTGGTTTATCTTTCGGACTGCCAAAAACCGGTTTGTAACGCTTGACTGGGGTTTCCTTGTCTTCCTCTACCCCTAACGCCTCCTCAAGGGTTTGGAGCTTCCGGTTTGGGGTTGGGCATGGGCCACAGGCGAGTGGAACCCTTGGCTTTGTCCTCGAAGTATTCCTTTACTACTTCTTCGTCCAAGTCAGCCCAGTCATTCCACTCTGCTATCCCTTCCTAAGCTAGTATAAAGGGGTGCACCTCTCTACCCTTAAGCTGTATCCCTAATACATTTTCGCGATGTACATATTGTTTGTGGGCGTCAGCACCCTGCAGCACTTCTTTAGGGGCCTTAGCATTACAGCTTTGCACTACGTTATACCTGCCTATGCAATAGGATCCATGCCTCTTTGCCGGTGAACGTAATCTTATTGTCTGTCTTACTCGTAGTCATTTTTAACCACCGTCAGTCTCGAACAGACACACGCTCCACACACACACACTTACACACAGCACACAGCTATGCTCTCTACTTGCCAAATAGAGATAGGGTCCCGCTATGCTTACGCTGTTCTGATGGCACAGACACAGGCAAGCAACCACACACACACACCCACACAGAGAGAACACAACAGAGGCCACGAGCAGACTCACACACACACTACACAGAATAGTGTTTTGCTTGTCCACACCACCTTTACTCTCTCTCTCTCTCTCTCTCTCTCTCTCTCTCTCTTCAACCACGTGTGTTACCACTGACTCTAATGCTCAAACTACACTGAGGCTACCTCAGCTACCACCTATGATAGCTTTCCACCTATTAGCAGCTCTATCTGCAAAGTCAGTTCTTCAACCTACCTAGGTTTGTAGTTGTTTTGGTACAACCACCTAAACACTCACCTTTCGCTCCTCCCCTCGTGTCTTATGCACGGTTCTTCAGAGCCCACGCCCTCACCACACCTCTCTCTCACTCCTCACACAGTCACAACAGCGACACAAGGAGCAGATGCGATGATGCAGTATGAATGCGACAATAACTTTGCAAGGTAAGCTGTTGTGTCCTGTGGGCCAGGGGTGCTCAATCCCCCAGTTACCACGGCAAACTCACAACTGGCCTACTGCTCAATAATAACTTTGTAATGTAGGTTGTTGTGTCCCGTGGGCCAGGGGTGCTCAATCCCGCCAGTTACCACGGCAAACTCACAAGTGGCCTACTACTTTGCACTCTGGCTTTGCAACTTGTGTCCGTGGTAGCGGGTGCTCAATCCCAACTGACACCACGTCCGACACAACTGGCCACGTCACCGAGCTGACAAAGCACAACACCCTTTAGGAGGCTCACCCTCCCGCACTGCGTCCTGTACGCTTCGGTGTCTTGCTCTCTGTCCTGTCCCCCACCTCGCCCTTGCACTGCACACCAGCAAAGCAGAGCGGCGTGGGTAGTGTCTACAGTGATCAGCTGTAGCCACACAATTGAAAATGCGCACTTTCCTGTAATGGGGTCACTTAAGGTGGACCCCTCACCCCTTTAACGAAGGTTCTCCTCTGCGATCCGTTGCACAGGTCACGCTTCAAGGCTCGATAACCCGTTGGGAGAAAACCCTCGCGATTTCTGCAAACGGCGACCGGAACTCGGGGCGTCCCCCTCCTACCGGCCAACTGCTTCCAACGTAAAAGAATTTAACAATACTGAACAATTCCCGCCAGTCTAACTGACGACGTCACACAAACTGAAATGTACCTCCAGAAAATGACCCACGAAACGGCCTGATATGGGCAATAATGGTAATCGTAAAAAGCTAGTGCCAACAGTACCAGAAAAGGTACTCTAATTGACTGTATTAATAACTAATAATACTACTACTATCAACAGTAACGAATAAGGCTAACGTATAAAATAGCAATATGGACATAGCTGAGGAGGAAGGGTCTAATTAATTGTCAAAGGACGAGTACACAAAACCGCAATGTGCCGGGGCTGGCATCCTTATTCATTAACCTCTCACAGTGGCACGTTATTAATGATAGCGGCGTCACAGTTGACTCGACTACTTTTGGAACAAATGTAGTAAGAGCCTGAGTCTGAACGATAATTGGTACATTCCGTGGAATTTACTTGAACCGTTTTTCCAGTGACTGGGAATTTATGGCAAAATAAGCGAGACAGGAAATTGCAGCATCTAGGCTTATGGGTTCAAGTTGTTGTTTGGACGCGGGCCGCACGGTTCGGGTATGTCTTGGCATTTGTGCCACCGCATGTTACGGATAAAAAAATCGTGTCAGTGGCCAATTGATCCTGTCATAGTGACACTCGGCCGCCCGCGGCGTTTCTTGCGGGCTTTTCCCTTTGGCTTGTTGTCGGCCAAGTTTGGGGGGTTCAATTCAAGTTCTGACTTCACTTTCTGTTACAATATCATAGTAGAAGTGGACTCGGAGGTTAGCCTTGAACCAGTCACTTGTGTTCATTATTATATAACTTGATTCAGGCTCTTTTCCTTGAGCTCGTAAGGGTAAGACCAAGTGTCTTGTTACAGTTACCCGGTTAAGAGTGTTATTATTAATATCATTAACTTCCTCTTATTGTGTCAGTCTGCCGGGGTTGACACAGGGTATATTAAAGTAGCGCATACTACATTTACCTATCTGCGCCTACACCGTGGTATTAATAGTCATTGGTAGTCTGCGTGTTCAAGTTCTGTTTCTGACATTCAGTTGTTCACCCCTGTCCATGACGTTTTTTTTTTTTTTTTTTTTTTTTTTTTTTTTTTTTTTTTTTTTTAACGCACTTTATTATTAATAGTATTATAATAATACAACGCTTGCCACTTGTAGGAATAAGTGGGAGTGTAAGAGTACCGGTAAAATGGAAGTGGTATTAATACCAAGAGATACAAAACGTGAAAAAGTGAAGCGTAAAAAAAAAAAAAACAAAAAAAAACAAAAAAAACAAAAAAAAAGAAGAACGGGAAACTACTACTGTTCGCTTACTTAGTAACTAGCTAGACATGCTTCCTTTTCAGCTTAACGAAAAGCAAGCGTTCTTCAACTATTAAAAGTCGTTCCGAATGGAAAATCCACAGTGGCGGGCAACTGCACACTAAACTGAGACCACGGCAATCATGATATATTTTGCCGGAATAATATTCAGTGTAAGTAACTTCAGTAAATAAGTACTAAGTAAGTAAGTAGGTAAGTAAGCAAGCAAGCAAGTGTGCAAGTAAGCAAGTAAGCAAGTAAGTAAGTAAGTAAGTAAGTAAGTAAGTAAGTAAGTAAGCAAGTAAGTATGCATGTTTTCTGAATGCATCGTTGGAAAGCTCAGGATAAGGGGCTTTCAAATGGTATGTATGTATGTATGTACGTGCGTACGCACGTATGTCTGTATGAGTGTATGTATGTATGTATGTATGTATGTATGTATGTATTCTCAACGTCCTCGGCAAGACTACTAAACCCTTCACCTGTTTTTTGTTTTGTCCTTTGGCGAAAGCCCAGCTTTGGCCCATCCTCGTGATTTTCCTTCAAGAGTTCACGTTGGTTGAATTGACAGGTCAAAAATTCGATGGCAGGTCCAAATACAACCGGAGAAGCGTCAAGGGGACAATCTCCTTCAGAGGTGTCCCCAGTGGGAAGGAGGGAAAAACAGTGAGATGCGGTATCCGGTAAGGAACGTCAGTCACTGCAAATAGCGAGGCCACAGTTCGTGGCTGCCTGTGGTAAACGAGCTTGCCCCCTTGATGCCTCCTCACTTGCCACTTCTGTAGCTTGACCTGGACCAAGATACGATTTTTTTTTTTTTTTTTTTTTTTCCTGTCAAGAGTTCACGTTGGTTGAAGCGTTAATGCCTGCCCACTTGCCATTTCTCGATCTTGACCTGGGCCAACACAAGGACTTGCTTGAGGTCCTCTGCCGCCTCTGGGCTCAAGTGATCTTCGTCCGGAGCGTCCTGGAACAAGCAGACACTGACAATGACACAAAAGAATAATAATAATAATAATAATA
>WBZZ01006834.1:60000-63329 GCA_019918135.1 Paulinella micropora | reverse complement strand
TTTTCATTGAACATACCGGTCCGTCTGGAAGTGTTGGAACTGCCCTTGCGGGGGTGTCATTAGAGCCTATCGTCAATTCTTCGTACTCCCCTCACGGGTGAGACGATGGAGGCGCATGTGCAGAAATGCATCAGCCATTGACAGAGAAGCACTATTATTATTATTATTATTATTATTATTTTGGACACCGTGATAGCCCAGTGGTCAAGTTCTACCATCTGGGCCCTGTCGCCAGTTCGATTCCCGTCGGTGCCACCAGTATTTTCATTGAACATACCGATCGATTTCTGGACCAGTATTTTCATTGAACATACCGGCCCGTCTGGAAGTGTTGGAACTGCCCTTGCGGGGGTGTCATTAGAGCTTATCGTCAATTCTTCGTACTCCCCTCACGGGTGAGAAGATGGAGGCGCATGTGCAGAAATGCATCAGCCATTGACAGAGAAGCACTATTATTATTATTATTATTATTATTTCAAGTTCTACCATCTGGGCCCTGTCGCCAGTTCGATTCCCGTCGGTGCCACCAGTATTTTCATTGAACTTACCGGTCCGTCTGGACCAGTATTTTCATTGAACATACCGGTCCGTCTGGAAGTGTTGGAACTGCCCTTGCGGGGTGTCATTACAGCCTATCGTCAATTCTTCGTACTCCCCTCACGGGTGAGACGATGGAGGCGCATGTGCAGAAATGCATCAGCCATTGACAGAGAAGCACTATTATTATTATTATTATTATTATTATTATTATTATTATTATTATTATTATTATTATGATTATTATTATGATTATTATTATTATTATTATGGACACCGTGATAGCCCAGTGGTCAAGTTCTACCATCTGGGCCCTGTCGTCAGTTCGATTCCCGTCGGTGCCACCAGTATTTTCATTGAACGTAACGATCCGTCTGGACCAGTACTTTCATTGAACATACCGGCCCGTCTGGAAGTGTTGGAACTGCCCTTGCGGGGGTGTCATTAGAGCTTATCGTCAATTCTTCGTACTCCCCTCACGGGTGAGACGATGGAGGCGCATGTGCAGAAATGCATCAGCCATTGACAGAGAAGCACTATTATTATTATTATTATTATTATTATTATTATTATTATTATGGACACCGTGATAGCCCAGTGGTCAAGTTCTACCATCTGGGCCCTGTCGCCAGTTCGATTCCCGTCGGTGCCACCAGTATTTTCATTGAACATACCGGTCTATTTCTGGACCAGTATTTTCATTGAACATACCGGCCCGTCTGGAAGTGTTGGAACTGCCCTTGCGGGGGTGTCATTAGAGCTTATCGTCAATTCTTCGTACTCCCCTCACGGGTGAGACGATGGAGGCGCATGTGCAGAAATGCATCAGCCATTGACAGAGAAGCACTATTATTATTATTATTATTATTATTACTAATTATTATTATTACTATTATTATTATTTTTACTATTATTAGTATTATTTTTATTATTATTATGGAGGGGTGCACAGTATGGCACCCCACGGGAAGAGGAGGTGGTTGGGCCTCTTCCCACTGGTTTCGAGGCTATGTCGTTGTGTTGGCTCCGAGGCTATGTTGTTGTGTTGGTTCCGAGGCTCTGTTGTTGTGTGGGTTCCGAGGCTATGTCGATGTGGGTTCCGAGGCTATGTTGTTGCGTTGGTTCCGAGGCCATGTCGTTGTGTTGTTTTTTATAAGACATACACCACGTGGGATCAAAGGGGTATTTACATTCCGCGATCTAGGGGTGGTGACGGGTTTCGAGGCGTCCCAGACACTTACCACAAAACGTCCTCATGCGCTGGCAGACCGCATGAAATGTCTGCTACCCCTGTGAGTACCTCCATGCGGGACCTACCCAGTCTCGTGGAGCTCTCACGCGGGGAAGATCAATCATTTGTAGTTGATTTCCTGCAAGGTACCCGACACTGTGCGGGTAGTAGGGACTTCCTTTTGGGGCCTTCTATGCAGGATGGTTAGAGTCACTCTTCCCTCCCCAACATACTCACTGTAGTCCCTGTTGGGTCGAGGGATGGAGGCGCATGGCCCTCGGGCAGCCATGACAGATCAACATATATATATATATATATATATATATATATATTATTATTATTATTATTTTACTATTACTATAATAATAATAATAATAATAATAATAAAAATAATAATAATAATATTATTATTATTACTATTATTATAATTGTAATTATTATTATTATTATTATTATTATTATTATTATTATTATTATTATTATTATTATTATTATTATTATTACTAATTACTATTATGGACACCGTGATAGCCCAGTGGTCAAGTTCTACCATCTGGGCCCTGTCGCCAGTTCGATTCCCGTCGGTGCCACCAGTATTTTCATTGAACATACCGGTCCGTCTGGAAGTGTTGGGGGGTGTCATTAGAGCCTATCGTCAATTCTTCGTACTCCCCTCACGGGTGAGACGATGGAGGCGCATGTGCAGATTTGCATCAGCCATTGACAGAGAAGCACCGCACTACTACTTACTATTATTACTATTATTATTATTATTACTATTATTATTATTATTATTATTATTATTATTATTATTATTATTATTATTATTATTATTATGGACACCGTGATAGCCCAGTGGTCAAGTTCTACCATCTGGGCCCTGTCGCCAGTTCGATTCCCGTCGGTGCCACCAGTATTTTCATTGAACATACCGGTCTATTTCTGGACCAGTATTTTCATTGAACATACCGGCCCGTCTGGAAGTGTTGGAACTGCGGTGTCATTAGAGCTTATCGTCAATTCTTCGTACTCCCCTCACGGGTGAGACGATGGAGGCGCATGTGCAGAAATGCATCAACCATTGACAGAGAAGCACTATTATTATTATTATTATTATTATTATTATTATTATTATTATTATTGGGCCCTGTCGCCAGTTCGATTCCCGTCGGTGCCACCAGTATTTTCATTGAACATACCGATCCGTCTGGACCAGTATTTTCATTGAACATACCGGCCCGTCTGGAAGTGTTGGAACTGCCCTTGCGGGGGTGTCATTAGAGCTTATCGTCAATTCTTCGTACTCCCCTCACGGGTGAGACGATGGAGGCGCATGTGCAGAAATGCATCAGCCATTGACAGAGAAGCACTATTATTATTATTATTATTATTATTATTTGGGGAGTACGTAGGCCATTGGTCCTTTTCAATGGGCTCATTGGTATAAAGCTCCTAGAGTAATGTTCTATGCCGTCACTTCCTTTATTCCACCGATTGGTGTGGAGACTTTCCTTATGGAATGGAGGACTGGATGCACATGGCCTTTTGGCTCAGCAATTGG
>WBZZ01006834.1:35000-37500 GCA_019918135.1 Paulinella micropora | reverse complement strand
CTGCGGAATAACCTCGGCTTAGTGCAGTCTTGCCCTCAGGAGCTCCATCGGTGGCCCCGATCATCAGGCGAGAGACTGACACGGGGGGGGTGGAGGACCTCGAACAAGGGTATTGGAGGCTTATGTCCGTTGAGGATATGCCATTAGCTGCATCAGTACGCCTCAGATATAGTATTATTATTATTATTATTATTATTATTATTATTATTATTATTCTTGGAGTGTTGACGGTGACATATTTGAGGGAAATCCCGATGAAAAAACCTAGTCACACTTGCTAAACAGAGTTCCAGCCCAATGGCCTCAAGGCGTTAAACTGTGACGCCAACTCATAACCCTTTGGTGGTAGATGCTGGGGAGGAGGGTCGTTGCGCGCGTAAAAGATCTTAAACTCCGCATATGCTGGTTGATAGCCCAGGACCCAGCAGACACCAGATTGTTATGGGTGGGGTTTCGAGGCAGCTCTAGCAACCGCGCTTGGTGTATGCACTTGCACATTCGGTGACGTCTTGCAAGAGGTTGCTGGGACTGCGGAATAACCTCGGCTTAGTGCAGTCTTGCCCTCAGGAGCTCCATCGGTGGCCCCGATCATCAGGCGAGAGACTGACACGGGGGGGTGGAGGACCTCGAACAAGGGTATTGGAGGCTTATGTCCGTTGAGGATATGCCATTAGCTGCATCAGTACGCCTCAGATATAGTATTATTATTATTATTATTATTATTATTATTATTATTATTATTATTATTATTATTATTATTATTATTATTATTATTATTAGTGGCACCGCGATAGCCCAGTGGCTAAGGTCTACCATCTGGGACCTGTCGCCAGTACGATTCCCGTCGGTGCCAGTATTTTCAAAGGATATTTTCTTTGAAAGTATTGGTCTGTCTGGAAGGCTTGGAGCTGCCTTGCGGGTGTCAGTAGAGCCTATCGTCAAATCTTCGTACTCCCCTCACGGGTGAGACGATGGAGGCACATGTGCAGAAATGCATTCGCCATCGACTGAGAAGCACTATTATTATTATTATTATTATTATTATTATTATTATTATTATTATTATTATTATGGACACCGCGATAGCCCAGTGGTCAAGTTCTACCATCTGAGCCCTGTCGCCAGTTCGATTCCCGTCGGTGCCACCAGTATTTTCATTGAACATACCGGTCCGTGTGGACCAGTATTTTCATTGAACATACCGGCCCGTCTGGAAGTGTTGGAACTGCCCTTGCGGGGGTGTCATTAGAGCTTATCGTCAATTCTTCGTACTCCCCTCACGGGTGAGACGATGGAGGCGCATGTGCAGAAATGCATCAGCCATTGACAGAGAGGAACTATTATTATTATTATTATTATTATTATTATCATTATTATTATTATTATTATCATTGTTATTAGTGTTGTTGTTGCTGTTGTTTCAGGAAGGGGGTTGATCGGTAGATAGGTAGGTAGGTAGATAGATAGATAGATAGATAGGTAGATAGACAGGTAGGTAGGTAGATAGAAAGATAGATAGATAGATAGATAGATAGATAGATAGGCTGGCGAACCTTGAGGCTTTTGTTGTTGTTTTTGTTGTTGTTGTTGTTGTTGTTTTTGCTGTTGTTGTTGTTGTTGTTTTTGCTGCTGCTGCTGAGGTGCTGGTTGCTGCTGCTGCTTAGGTGCTGGTTTGACTACCCCTGTATACAGAACAGACATTACATACATACATACATACATACATACATACATTACATACATACATACATTACATACATACATTACATACATACATACATACATACATACATACATACATACATACATTACATACATTACATACATAGATACATTACATAGATACATTGCATACATTGCATACATAGATACATTACATACATAGATACATTACATACATACATACATACATACATACATAAATTACATATGCATACATACATACATACATTCATACATACATACATACATACATACATACATACATACATACAACATACATACATACATACATACACACATACATACATACATACATTACATACATTACATACATTACATACATTACATACATACATACATAACATATATAACATACATAACATACATACATAAGATGCATACATAAATAATATACACACATACATACATACATACATAAATACATACATACATACATACATACATACATACATACATACATACATACATACATACATACACACATACATACTGGCATACTTGGAACAGGGGAGGGGGACAGTATGTATATGTATGTATGTATGCATGTATGTATGTATGTATGTATGTATGTATGTATATATAGAGCAGGGGAGGGTGAGGGCTGCTTAGGTACAGGTTTATCTGCTACTATGTAAATATGTATGTATGTATGTATGTACGTATGTATGTATAGAGCAGGGGAGGGGGACGGCTGCTTAGGTACAGGTATTTACATATGCATGTATGTATGTATGTATGTATGTATGTATGTATGTAT
>WBZZ01006834.1:0-7500 GCA_019918135.1 Paulinella micropora | reverse complement strand
TTTACATAATTTATTCAAACATTACCCTGCGCTTTCAAAGTTGGACGCGGCATCCAAAATTGGATCCACAGTATCTTATCTATCTATCTATCTATCTATCTATCTATCTATCTATCTATCTATCTATCTATCTATCTATCTATCTTCCAAAGTGGCATGGTATCGTTCTCTGTTCATCGATGTTTCCGCGCCTTGGGTTTTTCCCATCCCCAATCCAAATCCCTTTGCTTCAAGCTATCCTCCTGCGTAGCTCGTTGCTCTTTTGCGATTTATCGCTCCTGTGCAGTCAAAAATTGGACTAATCTTCCTCTAGTCCGTATTGGTGACTGCATTCCATCATAGCCGTCCAGTGTTGCATAGCCCGGGCTAGGTCCCTGCGGGGGTTTAGGCCTCATACAATGTCATCATTGTAGCTTGCGCAAGCTTACGGTGCTCAAAACACTTGGACTAACGGCTTCCTTTTCTTTCTCTTCTTCCTTATCCTCCCACTCTCCATTCCTAGATTGCCTTTTTCTTCAACGTCCTTCCTCCTCTTCTTTTTCCAGAACACAGTCTACCCGTGATTCCCATCCCGGACACATGCACAGTACACAAATTATTGTTTGATGTGAAACTGCGTTCCTTTGCAAGGACTACATTCCTTTGCGACATCTCATCTATCTTCCAAAGTGGACGAGGCGTCCAAAATTGGATCCACAGTCCTTTTCTAAAATGAATTACCTAGTCTTGCGGGTTTAAGTGTTATTAGACCGCTAAACCAGGTGAAAAAAGTTAAGGTTTTTCTAAATATTCCGTCCGCCCCACCCCACCCCGGCTCGAATGTCGTGAATTTTTCAGCTTAGCGCCGTAAAATACGGTGGAAGCCAGTCAAAATATTCGTAGATTACGATACATTTTTGTTTTTTCACGATATTTTTTTCTGTTTTTGGGAGAAAATATGTTCATTTTTCACGGAGTTTCGGCAACAAAATATTCCGTTGCTCGCGGACAATTTTCCAATATTTTTTGATTTTTCACGGAATTTCGGATGTGGTGGGTACTTTTCGGCCACTTTGACTGTAAAAACCCTCGTTTTTCACCGCAAACTAGAGGCCTTTATGATTTTTCATCTCTCACAAAATCGTTCAGGCCTCTAGTTTGCGGTGAAAAAACGAGGGTTTACAGTCAAAGTGGCCGAAAAAGAGGGTGGCCCCGCCGGAATATTTTAGAAAAACCTTACGTCCAATATTGGACGCAACATACGGTGAAGGTAAATTTATTCTTTATCGGTCACCTCCACAAAATGTGGTCAGGTTACCGATAAAACTACATATGCGGCGCGCCAAATTTGACGTGTTTTTCCGGCCCGGCCCGGCCCGGCCCGGCTCGCCCGCAAAACACGTCAAATTTGTGGCTAGCCGCATAATATACTATTACGTATTGCGTACTAAGCATGTACTTTATTCATATAGGTTTGGCCGGCAGTCTCAACCGCTATGACTTGTGGGCAACGCGGCCGCTTGCGAAGTAGAAATATGAGAAAAAAAAGTTTCTATTTCTTAAGCTCAACGAACCATGACTTCAAGCGCTTCGATCTCAGTCCATGTTTGCATCTACAGCCTGTGTTATGGCTCGTTAGAAAGCTCTTGATGAGAGCTGTCAAACGAGCTACTACAATCAGAACAGGCTGAGAACGAAGAGTTTGAAATAATTGCTCATTGTGGTTAAGGACAAGGAACCTCTCAAGAAGTTCTAGGAAAGAGAAGGTGAGAAATTCTCAGTAGTTGAGGACAAAGAACAAAGACTTCCAGCGTTTCGCCCTCAGCTGACTCCTGTGTCTAAAGCCTGTGCTATGGCTGACGAGAAGAAGTCTTTGTGAGAGCTTTTAAAGGAGCTACGGCACAAGCCAGAGACAGAGTCTCTTGCCAGCATCAGTTCGCCGTGACTCACCCAGAGGAGTGAGAGTAAGGAAAGTGCCAAGAAAACCATTTTCTGCTCAAGCTGATTCAATCGTCTTCGGAATGCCTGCCAGAACACACAAGTTGCGTGAATTTCACTACTATTTTCAGGGACTGTCGTTGAAGTTTGGAGCAAGAAGAAATAAAGGCTGAGATGTAGCGCTTGTAGTCATAGCGAATTGGACAAGAGAGTTGCTCTCTCTTTTCTTTCTTTCTTTCTCTCTCTCTCTCTCTCTCTCTCTCTCTCTCTCTCTCTTCTGTTTTATGCTTTTGAACTCCATACGGACGACATCCACGTTGCACAAAAAATGTATATGTATACGTATATATATGTATATGTATACGTATATGTATATGTATATGTATATGTATATGTATATGTATATGTAGTTATATGTATATGTATATGTATATGTATATGTATATGTATATGTATATGTATATGTATATGTATATGTATATGTATATGTATATGTATATACATATGTATATGTATATGTATATGTATATGTATATGTATATGTATATGTATATGTATATGTATATGCATATGCATATGCATATGCATATGCATATGCATATGCATATGCATATGCATATGCATATGCACATGCACATGCATATGCATATGCATATGCATATGTATATGTATATGTATATGTATATGTATATGTATATGTATTTGTATATTTATATGTATATGCATATGTATATGTCGGTTTATTCGTCTCCCAGGCGTCCCCGGTCAACTCACTTACCAGCTCCAAAGGTTACTTTAATACAGAACCTTTTTAACAGAGAACTGAATCCCGCCAAAACGTTGTATCGGCTCCTAAGTCATCGCTTCGAAACAGAGAGCTAACCACGCAGGGTAAATTGGCATTGGCACCGCCAATGCCACCTCAGACCAGTACTTCAAGTCCAGTGATACTGTCACAAACTCTCTCTGAAACTACCGTAAATACCGGTTATATCAATCTCATCACCTAATTAACTTCCTAAGCTGCTTGCTTCTCTTTCCCAGAAGCTGAGTTTCTGATCCTCTTCTGAACGCTCTGCCTGATCTCCCGTGCATGATTATTAAATTCCTTATTGAAGTTCAACCAAATATCTGCCTTTTTTTAAAATACAAAACACTTCAACCTGCATTTTTTCTCTTTTTGGCATTAATATTATATCTTATGATATCAGATTACCACTTATTCCTACTAGTGGCGGCAAGTATTCAATCTCTTAATTTAAAACCGTCTTGAGTGTTTGCGTAAAAATTATGGAAGGAGTCATCACTCTTCACTCGTAGGGATTACTGAGTCAGAAATTTCAAGCGCTCAGGCTACTACCGGTCGCCGGAAATTAAAATGACACACGCAAGTGGCACCGTGGCCTCACCGTCCTCACCTAGCAAGAAGGGTAGCGAAGGCTGCTATCACTGATGTATCAGTCATTCAAACGCCGGGTCCTTTAATCCTTCACGTTGCATCTCTATTCTTTTCGGCCGCTTATTACGTATTGAAGTTTCAAGCCGCCTCAATGATCATGATTAAACCGCGTCTTCAATGGTTGAACAACTGGCAATCGAATATCTATAGTAATCGAACGGTAGAGATGCCCAAAGAAAGCATGATAAAGTAAGGCCCTCAGTGAAGTTGAAAAGAATAAGAATCATCATTCACGGGGCTACAGGGCACGCGGAGAACACCGTGGCAAAGAGACTAAAGAGAGAAACCGTGGCCGCTGACAGAGTCAACTTCGAGCAGGCCGCCGCCGCCCTACTGAGCTGAGGCATATGTAACTAGGCACTTAAAGTAGATTCAATACCGTATTCAGCTATACCAGGACCGGCAGCCCGGCTGTTGCTCATCGCCGCCAACTTTTAAGGCAGGACAATGAAGATCCAGAATCATCATCGAGTCTCAAATTCGATGAACTTACATACGTACAAGATAAATGCGACATACGCGACATACATGAACGCATGTAGGATATACACGATATACGGGCGGCTTCGCAAGGCTCGTGGTCTATTCAAATAACTACGAGCCTCCTGATCCGAGTCTGACTCTGAGACCGCCACTTCCGCTTTCTCTCCTGTCTGGTTTTCCGCTTTCTCTCGGCCTTTTCCTGACTTCCATTCCCGAACTTGAATAAACGTCCTAGCCATCTGTCGTTGGACTTGCTCAACCTGTTGCTGCAGGAGCTTGCTTTGCTGTTGCTGTTGCTGCACAAGCTTGATTTGTGTTTCATGCAGGTCCAGCATGCTTGATTGGTGTTCCAGGCATATGAATAATTCTTGCTGTAGGTCCTTGATTTGTTGTAAGATGAGCTGCTGCTGCGCAAGCTTCAGCTGGGACGTTGCATGCGAAAGCCGCTGCACAAAACTTTGCGGACGGCGACAAGATATTATTAAATCGCTAACTTCAAATTCCACCTTGGCTATGCAGATGCGCTCATGCTGCTCCCACCACTTGCCCTCTCTAAACTCGCCGGTAGCGCTACACCTTTCTGGATCGACATGGCATCGGACACGCAGTGCAGCCACCTTTCGCCGAAGACGCACGTCGGGATGCAGACTGCTTTTTGCTACGATTTCTCGACAGACAGGGCAGGGGGTTGGGGTGGCTTTGAAAACTTCCCTGGCGCAAGCTTGACAGAAAGTATGCCCGCAGTTAGTGCCCACGATCGCCTGCACGGCGTTACGTAGAATTCCCAGGCAGACGGGACATGTATAATCGTCTGTATTGCCCACAAACCAATTCGTGTCGAACACCTTCTCCTCCATAGCCTACGAGGAAAATCAGCAAAGAAAACCCAGCTCACTACTCTCACTAGTACTCCTCTGAGACATATCAACAAGATAGACAGATGCAGGTTCACATAAAGAAATACACCTATGCTCACTCACTTTTGGAAAGAACAAAGTGTAAACATATCAGACATACACCATAGTACTACGCAACACACACACACACACACACACAATTCATATGACAGTATGACTGTGGAAATGTAATATTGTAATAACGACAGCAGACGGACAATACACAACCAACATCATTTTATTGACACAAAAGAGGCGAACACACGCATCAAAGTCTGTTTTGCAGCGAGAGACAGAGAGTCTGAGACTTCTGAGAGAGTCACTTTCAGGAACCTCCCTAAAATTCTTGTGGAGCTGAAAGGATTTTGCCAATTTAGTCAAAGCAGATGGCATGATAATGCAGTTTTCTTAGACTCGGATTGCCGCTTCCTAAAACGACTTTGTTTAGCTTCAGGGCTGAATTCAGAGCTGAATTCAGCCCTGAATTTTAATAAAATAATAAAATTCAGGGCAGAGAAAAAATCTTCAGCCGTGAAAAATCTATCAGCCTGAATTCAGCCCTGAACAAAAATGTTCACCCCTGAATCCTGAATAAAAGCCACGAAAAAGAGAGAAGAGATTCAAGAGGGAGTTCTCATCTCAGCTTCCTTGCATTTGTTTCTCTCAATGTTTCAATTTTAGGCTTTCTTGCTGTGTGTGTCTTTCTGTGTGTGTCTTTCCTGCTTCTGCTCCTGCTCCTGCTCCTGCTCCTCCTCCTCCTCCTCCCCCGTCCTCCCTCCTCCTCCTCCTCCTCCTCCTCCTGATATTCCTCCTCCTCCTCCCCTCCTCCTCCTCCTCTGCTCCTGCTCCTGCTCCTCCTCCTCCTCCTGCTCCTGCTCCTGCCCCTGCTCCTCCTCTGCTCCTACTCCTGCTCCTCCTCCTGCTGCTCCTGCTGCTCCTCCTGTGTATGTATGTATGTATGTATGTATGTATCTATGTATCTATGTATGTATGTATGTTCCTCTTCCTCTTCTGCTTCTTCTTCTTCTTCTTCTTCTTCTTCTTCTACTTCTACTACTACTACTACTACTACTACTACTACTACTACTACTACTACTACTACTACTACTACTACTACTACTACTACTAGGCCTAGGCCTTCGGTTTAATGAAGTTAACAATTTAACCTCTGGTCGATCCATACAAATCGTTAGCTCAAGAGCTATTGATTTAACTAGATGGTGACCTACGTCTCAAGTTATTAAAGGTAATGAGAAATTATCAAAATATTAAAGTATTAAAATAAAATGACTTAGATTAAAAACATGAAAATAAAATAATAATAATAATAATAATAATAATAATAATAATAAAATAGTAATAACAATAATAATAAATATATATGGAATTAACAAATATATATATGTATATATATATATATATTAATATATATATATATATTAGATTAATCTTTTATGAAGTCAAAGTAAAGTTCTAGTTCAGTGAGGAACGAGGAAAAAAAAAAAAAAAAAAAAAAAAAAAAAAAAAAAAAAAAAAACGGAAATATATATAATAATATAATATAATATAATATACATATATGTATATATATGTTGAAAGAGTTATATTCTCACTCAGTACTATATATTATATATATATACATAAATATATATAATATATATATTTATACATATATGTTGAAAGTGTTATATTCTCACTCAGTACTATATATAACGGTGGCACTCGCAAAAGCTGGTAGACACGAGGTGACTCCCCAAGGGGGTTTGGCCAACCACACTCCGGCTTAGGATGTGATCAACGCTGAACTTGTCCCACACTCAGGTATCATCTGATGATGAGGTGTCCAACGCCCTCTTTAGGCCCGTAGGCAGTGTCAGGATTCTTGCATCCTTAAGAGATATGCTTTGAGTTCCTTTTTGAATTCTGCTTTGTATGAGATATCTCTTAGGTGCTCTGGCAGCTTATCCCATTGTGCTTGTGCTGCTCTGCTGTATTGACCCGTCGTTGAGTCGTTGTACATGTGTTTCTTTGATGACCGCCTAGTGTTGTAGTTATGAACAGCTGTGATTGGTCGGATATTGTTGTAGTGAAGGGGAAGGAAAGCCTTGAAGGCTGGGTAAATAAGGGAGTGTGCATCCATGCATACGCTGTACTTATACATGTTAAGTATGTTGAGTAAGCGTAGTTTGGCAAAGAGAGGCTTGGTAGGTGTTCTCCATGATTTGAGACATATCAGACGGATTATACGTTTTTGGATGATAATGAGTGGATGTATAATGGTGTTGTAGTCATCAGATCCCCATATAGAGATACCATACATAAGTAGGGGGTACTACTACTACTACTACTACTACTACTACTACTACTACTACTACTACTACTACTACTACTACTACTACTACTACTGCTATGGCTACTGCTACTGCTACTGGTACTACTACTACTACTACTACTACTACTACTACTACTACTACTACTACTACTACTACTACTACTACTACTTGGCCTAGGTCTTCGATTTGATTAAGTTACTGTAACCTTTGGTCATCCATACGAATCGTTAGCTCAAGAGCTATTGATTTAACTACATGGTGACCTGCTTCTCAAATTTATTAAAAATATTAAAATATAAAGTAAAATTATTAAAAATATTAAAATAAAAGTATTAAAATGAAATAAAATAAAATAAAATAAAAATGAAACAAAAATAAAGTAAAATAAGAAGATTCATTAAAATCATTCAAC
>WBZZ01006833.1:47500-50000 GCA_019918135.1 Paulinella micropora | reverse complement strand
ACACTCTATCAGCAGTACTACAGCTTTAATAAGAAAAGCGCCAACACAGAACGCGCCACGTAACTTGACTGGCCGGATCGTAAGTAACGGCTCTACCGATACCGTTACTCCGATACGGCCGGCCCTTAACTATTAATTAAGATTATTAGTTCCAACATGCCCCCGGCTGAGGGAATAGACAGTACTACAGCTCTTTTTACTTCCTGTGGTGTTCTGGTAAAGCACTCCTCTGACTCTACAATATGTCGACGATCAATCCAGTGAACACTACTGTGTTATTATAGCACTGGAGACACACTTGTGACCACACATGCACCAAACACACGCAGGATTGTTAATGTTAGAGTCGTACACGCAACGAGTGTCTTGCAGTGCAGCTGTTTGGGCCTCTGTGCAACGTTTCACTATTGTTTTTGTGTACTGCACACTCCTCACACCTCCTCAGCTCCTTTCCTACACTCCACCACTCAGTACATTTCCTTCTTCTTTCTCTTGGAGAAGTGGCTGCCTTTTTCAAAATTCTTGCATGTATTTGGATTATAGAAAAATTTAGGCTGAGACTGGCATTTTTGTCAGTTAAAATCAGAAAGATATTATTTATTGTATGCAGGGGTCTATATCCGCTCAATCCAAGCACTCTGAGAATTACTGTCATGCCAATCTTCCTCCACTGCAAAAGAGAGGAAACCAGTATGGTGGACTATCATAGCCAAGCAACAAAAAGGAAACAGAGCCATTTCCTATTGTCTGCCCTAACGATAATATTATCTAGCGTAAAAAATAGTACCTGTTACTTGTCTTAATATTATCGTTTTCAACCTCAAAGTATATATATAGAAACTGGTATATGACTAGATATAGCTCATCTATACATCACTGCATATTTATCTATCTACGCCTACACAATACACGTTATGCAGTGACCCCAAAGCTAATAGGGTGGGAATACTGCCACTGTCTTTCTCATTGTACTTTCATTTTAGCAAAATAAAAAAAAATATTGTAAAAAAAGAGACAGCTGTCCAACCACAGAGTCAGTAAGGTAGCAAAGCACAGATATGCACTACAGACAGAGAGTAAGACTAGCTATTCCCACTCTGTCTACACCAGCAAAAGTGCACCTGTCTATTAATAACTGTGTCTGACTAGTCTGTGCAGTGCTTTGCAACACTTGTCGTGCCCGTGTGTTCCCTGCCTGGGAAAACCAAGTTCAGCACAACTACGCCAACGAGTTAAGCCACGTCACCTCAGTACTAAAGATGCAAAACGTGATTCAACAAGAACAAACGATAAGCAGAGGTGGTTGCTCAGGCCTCTCGAACGTTGTACCCCGTTCCTGTCATAAAAAGCAACGAACGAGCGTAGGTAATGTCCGCACAGTGATCAGCTGTGCTTGCATATTGAAAAGACGCTTTTTCCTGAACTGTGTCACTTAAGGTGTGACCCGAACCTCTTTAACGAAGTTCTTGCACCTACATTTCGTTACACAGATAGACGCACAAGGCTCATAACCCGATGAACAATGATCTTCGCAATGTCTCCAGTTAACTGCCGGCAACCGGGGCGTCCCCCTTCTACCGGCACTCACTTGCAGAACGATGAATTTAACAAACCATATGCACAATTCCCGCCAATCACCAGACGAAGTCAAAAAGATGTACTGCCACGAAAAACTGCAATTTTGAGTGGCAGTGATATGGGTCCAAAAGGTAATGGTAAAAACTAGTGCCACCATTACCAGAATATATAGGTAGTAAAAGGCTACTTAATTAATAGCTACTAAGAACTAATATAATAATGACTAATAACTCATAGTAGGTACTGAGGAGAAGGGTCTAATTACCGATTGTCCAATGAAAGCTCATACTGAACCTATTTTGTCAGCATCAATACTGAGATTTGCTTGAGTCTGTAAGCAGGCGTGTAGACAAGGTAGCCTGCTGCTGCTTTCTGCTTTCCAACAGAGAAATCTCTTCACGAAGCTTCTGCACACACCAGAAAGAGAATATTAACAGGATAAGATAACATAGGCAGTTTGGTTCAGTATCTTATCTTATTGATCAAGTATGTGTTTGTGTATGTGTGTGTGTGTGTTGTGTTTGTGTGTGTGTGTGTGTGTGTGTGTGTGAGAGAGAGAGAGAGAGAGAGAGAGAGAGAGAGAGAGAGAGAGAGCAGATATGACCTCGATCTTTTGCTGTGCTTCGCCCTCGTCTAACTCGTGCGTCACCTCGAACACCCCATGACCGATTCTCACGAAGCTGCCAATGCGCAACGCACGTCAAAATGCGCAGCGCCAGGTAAACCGACAAAAACGTAGGTGAACATGAACACATGCTTACCCTTCAGCCCTCGTATCTGTCTACAACCAACATTCTTCCTACCTACCTACCTACCTACCTGCCTGCCTGCCTAACATATATACATAGACATATACATAGATTCATGCACTTCGTTGTTGTTGTTGTTGTTGTTGTTTGGGGGGGGGGGGGGGGGGATATTC
>WBZZ01006833.1:25000-42500 GCA_019918135.1 Paulinella micropora | reverse complement strand
CGAAACTATACTATACGAAACTATACTATACGAAACTATACTATACTATACTGTACTATACTGTACTATACTGTACTATACTGTACTATACTGTACTATACTATACTATACTTTACTATACTATACTATACTATACTATACTATACTATACTATACTATACTACACTACACTACACTACATACGCTACACTACACTACACTACACTACACCACACTACACTACACTACACTACACCACACTACACTACACGAAACTATACTATACGAAACTATACTATACGAAACTATACTATACGAAACTATACGAAACTATACGAAACTATACTATACGAAACTATACTATACGAAACTATACTATACTGTACTATACTATACTGTACTATACTGTACTATACTGTACTATACTGTACTATACTGTACTATACTATACTATACTACACTACACTACACTACACTACACTACATTAATTACATTACATTACATTACATTATATTATATATTAGATTATATGTTATATTATGGACACCGTGATAGCCCAGTGGTCAAGTTCTACCATCTGGGCCCTGTCGTCAGTTCGATTCCCGTCGGTGCCACCAGTATTTTCATTGAACATACCGGTCTATTTCTGGACCAGTATTTTCATTGAACATACCGGCCCGTCTGGAAGTGTTGGAACTGCCCTTGCGGGGGTGTCATTAGAGCTTATCGTCAATTCTTCGTACTCCCCTCACGGGTGAGACGATAGAGGCGCATGTGCAGAAATGCATCAGCCATTGACAGAGAAGCACTATATGTTATATTATATATTATATTATACATCATATCATATCATATCATATCATATATCATATATCATATATCATATATCATATATCATATATCATATATCATATATCATATATCATATATCATATATCATATATCATATATCATATCATATCACATCACATCACATCACATCACATCAAATTACATTACATTACATTACATTACATAATATTATATTACATTATATTATATTATATTATATTATATTATATTATATTATATTATATTATATTATATTATATTATATTATATTATGTTATGTTATTTTATGTTATGTTTTATTTTATTTTATTTTATTTTATTTTACTTTATTTTATTTTATTTTATTTTATTAAATTATAATGTATTGTATTGTATTGTTGTATTGTATTGTATTGCATTGTATTATATTGTATTGTATTACATTACATTACATTACATTACATTAGATTACATTACATTGGATTGCATTGCATTGCATTGCATTGCATTACATTACATTACATTGCATTGCATTACATTGCATATTACATTACATTACATTACATTGCATTGCATTACATTACATTACATTACATGACATGACATGACATGACATGACATGACATTATAGTATAGTATAGTATAGTATAGTATAGTATAGTATAGTACAGTACAGTACAGTACATTACATACATTACATTACATTATATTACATTATATTATATATTATATTATATTATATTATATTATATTATATTATATTATATTATATTATATTATATTATATTATATTATATTATATTATATTATAGTATATTATATTATAGTATATTATATTATAGTATAGTATATTATAGTATAGTATAGTATATTATATTATATTATATTATATTATATTATATTATATTATATTATATTATATTATATTATATTATATTATATTATATTATATTATATTATATTATATTATATTATATTATATTATATTATATTAAATTACTAGTATTAGTATTAGTATTAGTATTAGTATTAGTATTAGTAATTAGATTTAGTATTAGTATTAGTATTATATTAATATTAATATTAATATTAATATTAATATTAATATTAATATTAATATTAATATTAATATTAATATTAATATTAATATTAATATATTAATATTAATACTAATATTAATATAAATATTAATATTAATATTAATACTAATACTATTACTATTACTATTACTATTACTATTACTATTACTATTACTATTACTATTACTATTACTATTAATGTTAATATTAATATTAATATTAATATTATATTATATTATATTATATTATATTATATTATATTATATTATATTATATTATATTATATCACATTATATTACATTATATTATATTATATTATATTATATTATATTATATTATATTATATTATATTATATTATATTATATAAAATTATATTATATTATATTATATTATATTACATTATATTACATGACATGACATGATATGACATTACATTACATTACATTACATTACATTACATTACATTGTATTACATTGTATTGTATTGTATTGTATTGTATTGTGTTGTGTTGTGTTGTGTTATGTTGTGTTATGTTATGTTATGTTTGTTATGTTATGTTATGTTATTATGTTATGTTATGTTATGTTATGTTATGTTGTGTTGTGTTATGTTGTGTTGTGTTATGTTATGTTATGTTATGTTATGTTATGGTATGTTATGTTATGTTATATTACATTACATTACATTACATTACATTATATTATATTATATTATATTATATTATATTATATTATATTATATTATATTATATTATATTATATTATATTATATTAAATTATATTATATTTACTACTATATCTGAGGCGTACTGATGCAGCTAATGGCATATCCTCAACGGACATAAGCCTCCAATACCCTTGTTCGAGGTCCTCCACCCCCCCGTGTCAGTCTCTCGCCTGATGATCGGGGCCACCGATGGAGCTCCTGAGGGCAAGACTGCACTAAGCCGAGGTTATTCCGCAGTCCCAGCAACCTCTTGCAAGACGTCACCGAATGTGCAAGTGCATACACCAAGCGCGGTTGCTAGAGCTGCCTCGAAACCCCACCCATAACAATCTGGTGTCTGCTGGGTCCTGGGCTATCAACCAGCATATGCGGAGTTTAAGATCTTTTACGCGCGCAACGACCCTCCTCCCCAGCATCTACCACCAAAGGGTTATGAGTTGGCGTCACAGTTTAACGCCTTGAGGCCATTGGGCTGGAACTCTGTTTAGCAAGTGTGACTAGGTTTTTTCGTCGGATTTCCCTCAAATATGTCACAGTCAACACTCCAAGGCAGATTTACTATATCTGAGGCGTACTGATGCAGCTAATGGCATATCCTCAACGGACATAAGCCTCCAATACCCTTGTTCGAGGTCTTATATTATATTATATTATATTATATTATATTATATTATATTATATTATATTATATTATATTATATTATATTATATTATATTGTACATTATGTTGTATTATATTATACATTATATATATGTATGTATGTATATATATGTATATATACATATATATATATGTATGTATATATATATATGTATATATATACAACAAGAGAGAGAGAGGGGGGGGGGGGCGGGGGTGAGAGGGGGATATATATATTATATATATATATATATAGAGAGAGAGAGAGAGAGAGAGAGAGAGAGAGAGAATACACAACAGGTTGGGCAAACTGAGAGAAGAGAAAGGGACTGCTAGTGGCTAGTATGTTTGTAAGTTTGTTTGATAGAATGCAAGACAACACACGGGGCCGGAAAGCGGCGCCTGGTCTTGGTGACTCTGCGGCGTGGGGCCATGGGGTGTGCAGGAGATGTGTCATGGGGTGGATGCGGCATGGTGTCGGGGGGCACCATCAGCACAAGCACATCCAGCCCGAGCAGCGCCTGCAGCACACACGCCACACACACGTCTGGCGGCGCATAGGGGCGAGTGCGACCATCAGCAGCAGCTGGAACCAGTGCGCGTGCAGAACATGCAGCAAACGGCTCCTGCAACACACACCGCAACCAGCCCAGTGCGCTCTTCGCTACACGCGCAAGCGGCGTTGCTGCGCACTGCTCAAACACTACTGCACGCGCTGCCTATGGGCAAACACCTCAACCACCCACCATTCAAGCAACTGGGTGATGCTTCTCAAGTTATGTAGGGTGCGTGGCTGCAACTGCGTCCGTGCCGCTATGCAGGAGTGGAGAAAATACCGCCAGTGTCCGTGGCCATACACCTGCTTAGAACCTTCCAACTCCTCTGAGAACACAGTCACATGCTCGTACACATATATGCACATTACCCTGACAAGCAGATCTCTGTCATACAAACACACACACCCACAGCCACAAATAGATTAAACATATTCATCCTGCGTACATGCATACATTTTTCTTCGTTATCCACACACACACACACACACACATACACACACATACACACACAGACATACACAGACAAGTTCACCTCCAACACAAACACAGACACAAACACACACTACTGCCGCCAACACTACTACCACCACCACCACTACCACCAGCTCGTTGGAAGAGGGGAAAAACAAAACAAAGCGAACATATTCACACACGCGCGCAAAAACATGCACCCCTGGATCTATTCTTATGTACGTATGACATTAGGTGTAGTATACAAGCAGACAATATGTACATGGTTTATGTCTTTGTTTTGGGTATCTATGTGTGTTGTGTGCGTGTGTGCGTGCGCGTCATGCATGTGTGTATGTGTGTATGTGCATGTGCATGTGCGTGTGTGTACGTTTGTGTGGCGTTGTAATAAAATAAAATTAAAAAGGAGGGGGGGGGGGGGGGCGGCGGGGGGGGGGGGGGGGGGGGGGGTTGGCGGTTGAGAGGTTCTACCATAGTGTGAAAATATGTGCGCAGACATTTTTCTGAGCAGCCGCGGTGGCGGCGTGTTCGGCATGGTGCAGCAAGAGGGTTGATGTTCCACGGCTGGGTTATATAAGTGAAGGTCGACGCAGACGATTTCTAAGACAGTCAAAAAGGAACAACGTAAAACATCAAAAAAAAACATACATACATACATACATATACACACATACATGCATGCAGGGCGTACTTACAGACATGCATGCATGCATAGATACATACATACATACATACATACATACATACATACATACATACATTACATACATACACTACATACATACATACATACATACATACATACACATACATACATACATACATACATACATACATAAATACATACATACATACATACATACATACGCATCAGACTGCATCAGATTGCATCAGATTGTCACATTGCATTACATTAGATTACACGTCGTAACATTACGTAACATTACGTAACATTACGTAACATTACATTACATTACATATATTACCTTGCATTGCATCACATTGCATCAAATGCACCACATTGCATCACATTGCATCACATTGCATCGCATTACATCACAGTGCGTCATGTTGCATCATGTTGCATCACACTGCATCACATTACATTCCATAGCATTACATTACATGACATTACATGACATTACATGACATTACATTACATTACATTACATTACATTACATGGCCATTACATTGCCATTGAACTGCGTTGTGTTGCGTTGCGTTGCCTTGCGTTGCGTTGAATTGCGCTGCGTTGCGTTGTTGCGTTGCGTTGCCTTGCGTTGCATTGCATTGAATTGAATTGCGTTGGATTGCGTTGGATTGCGTTGGATTGCGTTGGATTGCGTTGAATTGAATTGCATTGCCATTACATTACATTACATTACATTACATTACATTACATTACATTTACATGGCACAAAATTACACAAAATGACACAGAATGGCATATTACATTATATTACATTACATTACATTACATTACATTACGTTACATTACATTACAGTACAGTACAGTACATTAGAGCTTACATTACATTAGACATGACATGACATGACATTACATTAACATTGCATTGCATTACATCACATTACATTAAATTGCATTACCTTGCATTACATCACATTACATCACATTACATTACATTACATTACATTAAATTTACATTAAATTTACATTACATTTACATTACATTTACATTACATTTACATTACATTTACATTACATTTACATTAAATTACATTACATTACATTACATTACATTTACATTACATTACACTTACATTTACATTTACATTACATTACATTACATTTCATTACAAATCATTACAAATCATTACATTAACATTACATTAACATTACATTTACATTACATTACATTACATTACATTACATACATTTGATTACATTTTACATCACATTACATTACATTACATTACATTACACATACATTAAATTACACTTACATTACATGACACTTACTACACTTACAATTAATTACATACTTACATTACATACTTACATTACATTACATTACATTACACTACACTAAATTACATTACATTACATTAGATTACAGTAGATTACATTACATTACATTATATTACATTGCATTACATTACATTACATTACATTACATTACATTATATTACAATACATTATATTACATAACATTACATTACATTACATTACATTACAATGTAATGTAATACATTACATTACAATGTATTGTAATGTAATGTAATGTAATGCAATGTAATGTACATTACATGTTATGTAATGTAATGTAATGTAATGTAATATAATGTAATGTCATGTCATGTCATGTCATGTCATGTAATGTAATGTAATGTAATGTAAGGTAATGTACATTACATTACCTTGCATTACATTACATTACATTACATTACATTTCATTACATTTCATTACATTTTACATTACGTTACATTACATTACTAAATTACATTACATACCATTACATTACATTACATTACATTACAATGTGTAATGTAATGTAATGTAATGTAATGTAATTAATGTAATGTAATTTAATGTAATTTAATGTAATGTAATGTAATGTAGTAATGTAAGATCTAATGTAATGTACTGTAATGTAATGTAAAGTAATGCAATGTAATGTAATGCAATGTAATGTAATGTAATGTAATGTAATGTAATGTCATGTCATGTATTGTAAGTGTCATTTTTGCAATCTAATGTAATGTCATGTAATGTAATGTAATGCAATGTAATGTAATGAGTACTGTAATGTAATGTAATGTAATGTAATACATTCCATTCCATTCCATTACAATACAGTTCAGTGTTGTTCCCCAAATCTTCTTAACCCTAATTAACTCAAATCATAGTTCCAATTTTGAAATTCGACAAAAGTGCCACCTGCACCAGTTACCAAATAAACCTCACATAGAGTGGAACCGGTATTGCGGCACATTTTGGATGTCATACAAAGCACTGATAAGCTTGAAAAAGGCACTAAAAAGCTTCAGTGGAGAGAAATGGCATTGATAAGTTCGAAACAGGCGACTGCAACCGAAACGAAATTTGGAGAAGATATGCTTCCTCTCACGTCATACACCTTGGGTGTGTGACAGTGGAGGGTGATTCTGATCAGACAACGTGAAGGCAAGGGGAATGTACATTTTTCTCACTGGCTCACCGAGCTGCCTCTGCTGAGTCCTCCCCTCCACAGCCAGACGATACGCAACACTCCAGTCGACTGACAGCTATGGAACACAGAAGAACACGTTCCACACACCCAACGGTTCCTCCTGAAAGCAGCATATCATCCTCTTCTTTGCCTTCCTCTTCCTCCTCGTTTTCTTCTTCCTCTTCCTCCTTGTCTTCTTCTTCCTCTTCCTCCTCGTCTTCTTCCTCTTCCTCTTCTTCTTCCTCCTTCCCCTCCCCTGCCCCCTTCTCCTCTTCCTCCTCCTTGCCCTCCTCCCCGTCCTCCTCCTTGCCCTCCTCCCCGTCTTCTTCTTCTTCTTCTTCTTCTTCCTCATCCTTCTCCTCCTCCTCCTCCTCCTTCTCCTCCTCCAAGACCAAAACCACCACCGCTACAAGCAGCAGCACCACCAGCAGCACCCCCACCACCACATCTACCTCCTCTGTTGAATCAATGCTGCCCACACGACCTCTCTCCCGGTCTATCTCTCCTTCCAAACCTAACGCAAGGCCATCTGCTTCAAATTCAAACCATTCCTCGCCTTCTCGCGCAGCATTTGAGGCCTGTAACCGAGGTATAAACAACAAAACGTACCACAGCAAAACATATAGAACAAAGGAAAAAACAATATTATATAACACGACATACCTTAACAAAACATAACATAACATAACATAACATAACAAACATAACATGACATAACATGACATAACATAACATACATAACATAATATAAATACATAATATAACTTAACATAACATAACTTAACATAACATAACATAACATGAGATAAGATAACATAACATAAACATAACATAACATAACATAACACAACATGACATAACATAACATTACATTACATTACATAACATTACATGACATTACATGGCATTACATGACATAACATAACATGACATAATATAACATAACATAACATAACGTAACATAACATAACATAACACAACATAACACAAAACAACATAACACAAACATAACATAACACAACACGGCATATCATAACGTAACATAACATAACACCACGACACTAGTCACGACATGGCATAAATGTAAAATGAAGTACTGCATAACACAATAGATATAAATATAAAATAAACATAAAATAAATATAAATGTAAGTATAAATAATAAATAGAATTATAAAACTAAATTTGTTATCAATATTTGTATAAATATAAAATATAAACGTTAACATCAAAATTGACATTACAGAACAACATCAATATTATGTAGTAGTAGTAGTAGCAGTAGTAGTAGTAGTAGTAGTAGTAGTAGTAGTAGTAGTAGTTGTTGTTGTTGTTGTTGTTGTTAGTTGTTAGTAGTTAGTAGTTTTTAGTAATTTTTAGTTAGTAGTTAGTAGTTAGCAGTTAGTAGTTAGTAGTTAGTAGTTGGTATAGTAGTTAGTAGTAGGTAGTAAGGTAGTAAGGTAGCAAGGTGGTAAGGTGTAGTAAGGTGTAGTAAGGTGTAGTAAGGTAGTAAGATAGTAAGGTAGTAAGGTAGCAAGGTAGAAAGGTAGCAAGGTAGCAATGTTTAGTAAGGTGTAGTAAGGTGTAGTAAGGTGTAGTAAGGTAGTAAGGTAGTGAGGCACTAAGGCAGTAAGGCAGTAAGGCCAGTAGTAGGCCAGTAGTAGGCCAGTAGTAGGTCAGTAGTAGGTCAGTAGTAGGCCAGTAGTAGGTCAGTAGTAGGTCAGTAGTAGGTCAGTAGTAGGTTAGTAGTAGGTTAGTAGGTTAGTAGTTAGTAGGTTAGTAGTAGGTTCGTAGTAGGTTCGTAGTAGGTTCGTAGTAGGTTAGTAGTAGGTTAGTAGTAGGTTAGTAGTAGGTTAGTAGTAGGTTAGTAGTAGGTTAGTAGGTCAGTAGTAGGTTAGTAGTAGGTTAGTAGGTTAGTAGTAGGTTAGCAGGACGTTGGTAGTAGGTTGGTAGTAGGTTGGTAGTAGGTTGGTAGTAGGTTAGTAGTAGGTTAGTAGTAGGTTAGTAGTAAGTAATAATCATATCATAATAATCATAATAATAATACTATATCTGAGGCGTACTGATGCAGCTAATGGCATATCCTCAACGGACATAAGCCTCCAATACCCTTGTTCGAGGTCCTCCACCCCCCCGTGTCAGTCTCTCGCCTGATGATCGGGGCCACCGATGGAGCTCCTGAGGGCAAGACTGCACTAAGCCGAGGTTATTCCGCAGTCCCAGCAACCTCTTGCAAGACGTCACCGAATGTGCAAGTGCATACACCAAGCGCGGTTGCTAGAGCTGCCTCGAAACCCCACCCATAACAATCTGGTGTCTGCTGGGTCCTGGGCTATCAACCAGCATATGCGGAGTTTAAGATCTTTTACGCGCGCAACGACCCTCCTCCCCAGCATCTACCACCAAAGGGTTATGAGTTGGCGTCACAGTTTAACGCCTTGAGGCCATTGGGCTGGAACTCTGTTTAGCAAGTGTGACTAGGTTTTTTCATCGGGATTTCCCTCAAATATGTCACAGTCAACACTCCAAGGCAGATTTACTATATCTGAGGCGTACTGATGCAGCTAATGGCATATCCTCAACGGACGTAAGCCTCCAATACCCTTGTTCGAGGTCCTCCACCCCCCCGTGTCAGTCTCTCGCCTGATGATCGGGGCCACCGATGGAGCTCCTGAGGGCAAGACTGCACTAAGCCGAGGTTATTCCGCAGTCCCAGCAACCTCTTGCAAGACGTCACCGAATGTGCAAGTGCATACACCAAGCGCGGTTGCTAGAGCTGCCTCGAAACCCCACCCATAACAATCTGGTGTCTGCTGGGTCCTGGGCTATCAACCAGCATATGCGGAGTTTAAGATCTTTTACGCGCGCAACGACCCTCCTCCCCAGCATCTACCACCAAAGGGTTATGAGTTGGCGTCACAGTTTAACGCCTTGAGGCCATTGGGCTGGAACTCTGTTTAGCAAGTGTGACTAGTTTTTTCATCGGGATTTCCCTCAAATATGTCACAGTCAACACTCGAAATAATAATAATAATAATAGTAATAGTGTATCTCCTGCCAATTGCTGAGCCAAAAGGCCATGTGCATCCAGTCCTCCATTCCATAAGGAAAGTCTCCACACCAATCGGTGGAATAAAGGAAGTGACGGCATAGAACATTACTCTAGGAGCTTTATACCAATCAGCCCATGGAAAAATAATAGTAATAATAATAATAATAATAATAATAATAATAATAATAGTGCTTCTCTATCAATGGCTGATGCATTTCTGCACATGCGCCTCCATCGTCTCACCCGTGAGGGGAGTACGAAGATTTGACGATAAGCTCTAATGACACCCCCGCAAGCAAGGGCAGTTCCAACACTTCCAGACGGGCCGGTATGTTCAATGAAAATACTGGTCCAGACGGATCGGTGTGTTCAATGAAAATACTGGTGGCACCGACGGGAATCGAACTGGCGACAGGGCCCAGATGGTAGAACTTGACCACTGGGCTATCACGGTGTCCAATAATAATAATAATAATAATAATAATAATAATAATAATGATAATAATAATAATAATAGTAATAATAATCATAATAGTAATAATAATAATAGTAGTAATAATAATAATAATAATAATAATAATAATAATAATAATAACAATCATCATCATCATCATCATCATCATCATCATATTCATAATGATAATAATAATGATGATGAAAATAATAATAATAATAATAATAATAATAGTAGTAGTAGTAGTAGTAGTAATAATAATAATAATAATAATAATAATAATAATAATAATAGTAATAATAATGGTGATAATAATAATAATAATAATGATAATAATAATAATAATAATAATAATAATAATAATAATAATAATAATGATAATAGTGCTTCTCTGTCAATGGCTGATGCATTTCTGCACATGTGCCTCCATCGTCTCACCCGTGAGGGGAGTACGAAGAATTGACGATAAGCTCTAATGACACCCCCGCAAGGGCAGTTCCAACACTTCCAGACGGGCCGGTATGTTCAATGAAAATACTGGTCCAGAAATAGACCGGTATGTTCAATGAAAATACTGGTGGCACCGACGGGAATCGAACTGGCGACAGGGCCCAGATGGTAGAACTTGACCACTGGGCTATCACGGTGTCCAATCATAATGATAATAATAATAATGATAATAATAGTGCTTCTCTGTCAATGGCTGATGCAAATCTGCACATGCGCCTCCATCGTCTCACCCGTGAGGGGAGTACGAAGAATTGACGATAGGCTCTAATGACACCCCCGCACGGGCAGTTCCAACACTTCCAGACGGACCGGTATGTTCAATGAAAATACTGGTGGCACCGACGGGAATCGAACTGGCGACAGGGCCCAGATGGTAGAACTTGACCACTGGGCTATCACGGTGTCCATAATAATAATAATGATAATAATAATAATAATAATAATAATAATAATAGTGCTTCTCTGTCAATGGCTGATGCATTTCTGCACATGCGCCTCCATCGTCTCACCCGTGAGGGGAGTACGAAGAATTGACGATAAGCTCTAATGACACCCCCGCAAGGGCAGTTCCAACACTTCCAGACGGGCCGGTATGTTCAATTAAAATACTGGTCACGGATCGGTATGTTCAATGAAAATACTGGTGGCACCGACGGGAATCGAACTGGCGACAGGGCCCAGATGGTAGAACTTGACCACTGGGCTATCACGGTGTCCGTTAATAATAATAATAATAATAGCAATAATAGTAATACAATGATGATGATGATGATGATGATGATGATGATAATGGTGGTGATGGTGTTGGCGATACCTAGGCTGGGCTTGCAAGGATCGATTTCGCTTCAAGGTACAGTAGCATGCTTCGCATAAGACTTGTTTGTAATCTCAAGTCCTGTCTTGGCGTCTGTTTCAGGCGGCGCTGGTGCATTTTTCCCAAGCCATCGCACTGTCCCCGCGATATGCGGAGGCGTTCTACGGGCGCGGCACCACAGCCTACTGCCTGGACCACCACGAGGAGGCCGTCCAAGGTATGATGCACATGTATGCATACTAGCAAGGGATGGCTCGAATGGCAGCACAAAGCACATATTGTGCGTGTGTGTTTTCTATCCTCCATTCATCTATCTATCTATCTATCTATCTATCTATCTATCTATCTATCTATCTATCTATCTATCTATCTATCTATCTTATCTATCTTATCTATCTATCTTATCTATCTATCTATCTATCTATCTATCTATCTATCTATCTATCTACCTACCTACCTACCTACCTACCTACCTACCTATCTACCTACCTATCTACCTACCTATCTGCCTACCTATCTGCCTACCTATCTACCTACCTATCTATCTATCTATCTATCTATCTACCTACCTACCTACCTACCTACCTACCTACCTACCTACCTATCTATCTATCTATCTATCTATCTCTCTCTCTTCTCTCTCTCTCTCTATATATATATATATATGTATGTATCTATCTATCTATCTATCTATCTATCTATCTATCTATCTATCTATCTATCTATCTATCTATCTATCTCTCTCTCTCTCTCTCTCTCTCTCTCTCTCTGTCTCTGCGCCCCGCCACTACTCAATCATGACAAGAGCAAAGCCTATCTTGGCGTTCTGTGCAGACATGACGGCAGCAATCGCTCTGGATGCCTCCAACCAAGACGCGTACGTAAGATGTGAAATATTATTTTGGAATTGGAATTGGAATTATTATTATTATTATTATTATTATTATTATTATTATTATTATTATTCTTATTATTATTATTCTTATTATTATTATTATCATCATTATTATTATTATTATTATTATTATTATTATTATTATTATTATTATTATTATTATTATTATTATTATTCTGGAGGGGTGCACAAGATGGCACTCCATGGGAAGAGGAGGTGGTTGGGCCTCTCCCCACGAAGGTGACCGCTTGGGGAGGGCGGTCACCGGGATATGCGCAACTCTCAACTGGGCATTTACTCGGTAGGGGTTCGGCCAGGCAGGTTGTGGGGTTGTCTGTTGGATTGTTGGTTGGCTCGTTTTTCTTGGCTGTTGGTTTGGGTCTGGTTTCCTGGTTAGCCCATTTTCGCCGAATTTCCTGCCGAGTAAATGCCTGGGGGCTTCCAGTTCCGGTTTGGTGATCTTGTTGAGGTGAGCATTCGGAGGAAACAGTACCGAGATGGGTTGAAGATAGGATTCACATTGAACCGAGATGGGGCCGAGTTGACCTGTTCCAACTCGGCTCCATTTCGGCTTCATGTTAATCCTATCTTCATCCTATCTGGGTTTTGTCTCCTCCCTATCTTCGCTTCTTCGGGCTTGCCTAACTGGAACACATGATGAGCGCACGTTGGAGAGGGGCTTCAGTCGGTCCCAATGCCTGCCAGTGCCTTGCTGCGTTGCCGTGCCTTGCCCCATGCATTCACACCCTCCACCGTTGCATTTCTAACTGAGCAGCTTCGGCTGGGATTACTATACTTGTCTGTAAGACCCTATAGGTACCGCTAGGTTCGCGCCTTCTATACCCACGTGGGGGAAGGAGTTTCAGCGGCACGCCGTCCGATCTGGCTCCACTCGGGGACACCCGTACCTCATGATGTGTATTGTTAGGAGCAGCTGAAAGTCCATAAGGCATGAGAGTAGAGGCGTTGGCGATGCGATGAAGAGTGTGTGTAGTGCGTGAGGCAGATTCTGGCGACGCTGGGGGGTGCTGGCGGGCGCCGAAGGGCACGAAGCGACGCGGCAGCGTCCAGTGACACCGGCGGAAATGCGTGTAGTGTGTGTTGCAGATACCGCCGATGCTATTTGCATGGACGGGCGCTTTCCTCGGCGTAAAGAGGCGCGGCGGTGATGGCCAGCGACATTGGCCGTCTACTACTCTCAATGGATTACAAATACGCGAAGCACGGAGCTACCACTGTGGCCCTTATGGGACAAGGTAGAATCGCCGAAGACCTGGACAATCCCCGTGGGAATGCCTCTTCGACGGGCTCTGGCCCGATGTCCCAGGATGGGAGGATGAGGGCTCGCGTATATGACGGAATTCCTGAACCACGTGGAGAGGCTATCTTAGCTGCGCCTCATCCTTCCTCCCCAAACCTGGCACACGGGTCGGCGCTTCAACATAAGGCGAGCGGCGCTATATGGCAGATGGCACCGCGTAAAACCGCTCTACATGTTCATTCGTCGTCGTCGTCGTCGTTGCTGTTGTTGCTGTTCTTATTGTTATTGTTCTTGCTCCCGTAAAAACGATCTATATGTCCTTGTGTCTTTTGTATGGAATATTTTGGTTGCATCAGACATCGAAGAAACAGAGATATGCATATCTATCTATCTATCTATCTATCTATCTATCCTATCTATCTATCTATCTATCTTTCTATCTATCTATCTATCTATCTATCTTCTATCTATCTATCTATCTATATAGACCTGTCAAAAGAGGCATTGGGACATACATCGAAAACAATGCCCCATCGCGTACGTTCCATACATACATACATACATACATACACGCCTCGACGGTACCGGCGGGTAGATCGGTACGACAAGGACGGGCGTAATCTGATTGTCTGGGGGCTCTCAGAACGCGCCAATCTACAGGAGATCGCCTCCAAAATGAGCGGTCTTGGTCTGGTGGTCCCGGTAATGGAGTGGCAAGGCCAGCGAATGTCTCGTCACCTGGAGCTGGTCTACGAGGACGATGACAGCAGGCAGACGGCGTTGCAGCAACTCAAACATCTCAAATTCTTCGGCAGAGGGGTCAATGTGGCCCTTGGGCGCAGGTTCAGGGACAGGGAACGTGTCCGAAGGCTTATTCGCATCCATCTGCGTGGGGAAGCGGCGGTCCGGAAGGAGGAAGCTGCGACGGGATATCGCGTCTTGCCTCTGCATGAAGAATGTGTCGATGATGTGCAGGTGGTGTCTTCGGAATCGGCTGCCGATGCACCTAAGTGCGTGTCTGAGTGTGCTGATATGCATGTGGTGCCCCTGCATTCGGCGGCCAGTGCAGTGGGGGACCAACCTGCGCAAGCACCTGCAGAGGGGGGCAGCACGAGGGCGGAAGCCAAGCGCGGCCGTCGGGTCCGGAAACGAGCCAAGAAGCACCGCTCCAAGCAGTTCGATACCGGCTTCAAGCTACTCGTCGCGAGTCACAACTGGCAGGGTAAAACGGGATACGACAACGTAGGCACGGCGGAATGGGCATCATTCTACAAGCACGAGGGCTGGCTAGTCATCGGGGCTCAGGAGCACCGCATGGGCAAGAAGCAACTTTCCAAATGCAGCCTGGATGGATTCCGGATTTTTGGAAAACCTGCGGAGGTCAGCGAGAAAAATCGCTGCAAGGGTGGGGTTCTATTCGCGGTTGCTAACTTCCTTGGTCCGTATTGCAACCTGGTGTCAGCCCCCGTCGACCACCGGCAGCAAGTGTGGCTGCGTATCGCCTCGGGTGTTACCGGCGCTCAGGATATCTATGTGGGCAACGGCTACTTTCCCCAGGAAACGCAGGAAGAAGAGTCGTCAGAGGCGTATGCGGCCTGGCAGGCAGCTATAGCTTTTTTTGGAGCCAAAGGTCTTGTGGTCACGGTGGCGGATGCCAACGCGAAGCTCGGGCCGGCATGCAGCCGAAAAGAGGAGGGCATCGTCGGTCAACACGGGGAGGTCGATGATAAGGGAGCACCGGTACGTTCGGAGAACGGCAAGAGACTCGCGGCTGTCCTCGTCGCTACGGGCCTGCGAAATCTGAGCGGCTTCTCGTGCCCAGTGGAAGGGTCCTACTGGTGGTCCCGGCGTGAGCAGCGCGGCATGGGCACAGGCAAGCACCTCCTCGATTACATCTGCGCGTCGCCTGGCTTGGCATCTGGAGCAAAGTTCGGAGTATGCGAAGATGATCTTGATACGGACCACAAGGCAGTATGGGCCGAACTGACGTGGAGCGGCCAGCGCCGGCCAAAGCGGGCTGCGAAACCTTACAGGTCCTTTCGTGTTGATAAGCTTATTGGTGCTGGTGTCTCGGGTAATGATCACGCTGCGAAGCAAGCGCTGGATTATCTACGCGACAAGTTCGATGACGTATTCCAGCATTGCCTACAGAAGCTTGGAGTGCATCAGCTGCCTGAGCTTGACCTATCGGGTGGTGCCGACAGCCAACGGGTGGTAGATGACGTCACCGAGCGAGTGGCGCAGTCCTTCCGAATGGCGGCGCACCGGGTCCTTGGCTCCAGATGTATACGACCCCGTTTCACCAACAATTGGTTCGACGGGGAGCTAAAGGAGCTCATTCAGCAGCGCCGGGAGGCCTACGCAGCATACAGGAGGGATGAATCGAATGCGGAAGCCCGTCTGAATTGGCTACGGCTCCGCAAGCAAATTCGGAAGGCAACTCGGGCCAAGAAGTCCGCCTCCTTCAAGCAAGTGCAGGAAGAAGCGGTCAAATGTCAACGCGAACAATCCTCAAAGCGCTTTTGGCTACTCGCGAAGCGGCTTGGCGGGGCACGCAGAACGAAGGTCTCCGCGCCGGTGCAAAGGGAGGATGGCTCACTGGCGTGTACGCTGCCGGAAAAGGTCGCTCGGTGGGAGGAATTTCGGAGAAATTCGGTGAAGCCACGGGAAAATCCGGCAAGTGCGGCTGTTGTGGTGGAGTGCTGTGCAGAAGCAGGCTCGCTGGAGTGGGAGGAAGCCGAAGCTAAGCGGCAGTTCCACTGGAACGATCGCTTCAGAGATGAGGTGGCCCGGGCTATGAAGGAGCACGAAGTAGGTGAAGACACTTGCGAAGAGCTGGACAAGCCGTTCACGCAAGAGGAGGTCCTTGCAAGGCAACGTGCCCTGAATAACCACAAAGCTTGTGGCGAGGACAAAGTGAAGAACGAGATGCTCAAGTATGGCGGCGCCTACATCAATGGCTACTTAACGCAGTACTTCAACTGGATTCGAGAAGCCGAGAGGACTCCAAAAGCTTGGGGCAAGGGAATCATCGTCAATATCCCCAAGGGTGGGGATCCTACGGATCCTGACAACTG
>WBZZ01006833.1:7500-12500 GCA_019918135.1 Paulinella micropora | reverse complement strand
CTCATTCCTCCAGCAGGGAACACTCGTCGACCCGGTAACAGCTCTGATTGCCGCAAATTGTGCATGGCTCTTTCTTCTCATTTGTTGAGTACATCACTGTCCTCTATCCATTCATTTTCTCCGTGCCTCCCTCGCTTCTTTCCGTCCTTGAACTTTCCATCCGACCATCCGTCCCAGTCATACCAATCCAAGTCACCCTCCATCCGTCCCGTTTGATCCATATGTCCAGCGAATCTCATCTGACTTATGTATCTCGTGATGTGTGTCCCACCAGAGCGGAAGGGAAAGCATTTTTCGAGCGCTCCAAGACAGGCAAGACTCGAGCCTCTCACTACCTTTTCCCACAGTTTCCTGCCATTCTTCCTGGAGAGCAACCTATATGTGCCATGACTTCCTAGGGCCACCGAAAAGGGTGTTGGAGAGCGACAGAGACATGAAGAGCTCGGATGGCCCCGATGTGTCAGTTTTGTTCACCCCCGTACCCCGCCCTCATTCTCAACATGGGTCAGACCTTGTATCCTTACCTTGGCCATCTTGCTTGCCCTTTCCCCGCTCTGATGAAACATCTCTCCCCATGTAATAATATGCCTTCCATTGTCCAACTACCGTATTTAGGTCGAGGCCCTCCAGTAGAGCTGAACACATGAGCAACGAGGTACGCCTCCATTTGTGTTGTTTCCATGGCCTGACCCTCATGCCTGCCTCTCCCCTCCTGTGCAGGCGCCGCCCGCGGCAGGCACGCCCTCCCCCTTATCTCTGCTGCAGTATGATCTTCGCAAGTTGATATGTTTGCCTTCCTTTATTCCCCCTGATCACCGCCGCAACCATCCCGTCGCAGCAGACACGGATGAGCCGGTAGCTGCTGACTGAAGAGGCTTGTTGCTTGCGGACCGTTGCTTGTTGAATCTAGGGGGACGAAGGTAAGAAGTGGGAGGACCGCATGGAAGGCTCCTCGCTGCGTCGCAGCCTGACTGAAAGCCCCGATACCGAGGACACAAACCGGAGTGCGGACGCAAGAAGGCTGCACGACATGAACTTTGAAGGGAACAGCGCGGACGGGCCATCGGCAGTAGCCATCGAGGTGCAGGGGCTCGGTGTGCGAAGAGGGAAAGGGCAAGATGCGAAGAGCAGCAATAAGGACGAGACGAGGAGAAGAGAGGAGGCAGACAAAGATGTAACTGCGGAAGGTCTGTGGGTTGAGATGAAAAGGGACCTAGCCCACCTCAAACGGAATTCGGATGGGTACTATCACAGCCTTCCTACGTAATTGCTGTTGCTGCTTTTTCCTTTCCTTTCCTTTCCTTCTCCTCCTCCTTCTGCTCTGCCCTCTCCTCCTCCTTCTGCTCTTCTCCTCCTCCCTCTCCTCCTTCTGCTCTTCTCCTCCTCCCTCTCCTCCTTCTCCTTGTCCTTCTACTCCGTTCTCCTTTTCCTCCGCATTCCTTCCTCCTTCCCATCCTTTTTTTTTTTTTTTTTTTTTTTTTTTTTTTTTTTTTTTTTTTTTTTCAATCACTATTCCTCCTTTCCACATTTGTTTTTCTCCTTCCTACTACTACTACTACTACTGCTACTACTACTGCTGCTGCTGCTGCTACTACTACGACTGATGCTGCTGCTGTTACTATCATCACTACTACTACTACTACTACTACTACTACTACTACTACTACTACTACCATTACCACTACCACTACTACTACTACCACTACCACTACTACTACTACTACTACTACTACTACTACTACTACATCTACTACTACTTATACTAGTACTTTTCTGTCTTGCTTTCGGACTTCCCAGTCGCAGTGCTGTGCTGTTGCGCCTCTTCAGTGTGCCGCAGATGGAGAGTTTGGGGAGTCACCTGCAATCGCAAGCCAGCGACATGAGAGAGCCTCGCCGGGCCAGATCGCCCAGCGGTGCCAAAGGCCGCCCGGGTCCTGCCGCGAGCGCGCGCTACCCTCCCCCGATGTCCTCCAATTCGGGCAGAGCAGAGCAGCAGCAGCCGCAAGCTGACGAAGAGGGCTTCCCGGTCATCCGCCGCCGGGCCACCACCACCACCACCACCAACATACCAGCGGCGGCCAAGCAAGTCAGCGCGCGCAGCTCCGCCTCCTCCGCTAAACACCAGCGAAAATCGTTAGGCGACTCTGTGCAGCAAAAATCGTCAGGCGACTCCCCCGTTTCCTCTACTTCGCTTATTCTTACCCCCCCTGCCGTCTCTCGCTCCTCCCTCTCTCTCCCCACACAGCGCGCCCAGACCAAAGCCATCAGCTCTGGTAATTCATTCTCCCCCTCTCATATTCGCTCCCTCTCCTCGCCACCGAAGATCAGCAGCCACCACGAGCCACCGGACCCGCGCCGCGTACTCAGCTGGACTGTAGAACAGGTCAGGCAGTGCAAAAAACTGTCTAGACTGTCCACTCATCCAACATGCATGGCACTCTATAATTGTATGCAGAGCCCGAATCCGCGTTGGTGTGTTGTTCATAGGTGTGCGCGTGGTTGATATCGCTCGGCTTACACAAGCCAACTCACGTATTCCATTCTTCTGAACTTGCACATCTATCTCGTTCTTGCTCACACGCCCTTTTTCATCGCTTTCTTGGCTTTATTTCAAGTCAAATGTGACAACAAATCCGTGCATATCATGCCTGCCTCCTGCTTCAGTCGAAGGGTGGGTGTAATATATGTGACAGGAGGGTGGGGTGCCGGGGCTGTTGAATGCAGTCAGGGAGTATCAAGTCAATGGAGAGCTACTGCTGGAAGTAACGCAAGAAGACCTCAAGGAACTCCAGGTCGCGCACTCTGCTCATGTAGCTCGTAGCTTTAGGGCAGGAAAAGTAGCGATTCAATGTGAATGAGAACTCGCCTTTGCACTTTACAATCCACTCTGTTTGTCCAGCATTTGTGTATGTGTTCATGCTTCTGCTTGGTGGCTCATGCCGCGCGGCAGGTGAAGTCTTCGGTCCATCGGAAACGTTTGCTGCTGGCCATCGACAAAATCCGTCCGCCTAAAGTGCGCACAGCAGAGTTTCTTAAGCTTCCCTCTCCCCTGCCCTCCCCTCCGCCGCTCTCTCCCCGGGAGCTCTTCGAGCTCCCAGCGGAAGACGAGGGCAACACAACCATCTCCGCTCCCGAACAGCCATCAGAGCAGCAGGAAGTTGATGGAGACCAGGATGAAAGAGAGCAGGAAGAAGAGCCGGATGAGCTGGAGGTGGCTGACGAAGACTGGGAAGAGGTGGGGTCAACGGAGGCGGTAGCGGGCCCACGATCCGAACCGCCCTCCCACCTGGTGGAAGATGTGGTCGCCTCGCGGACTGAGGCGCTGGACAGGATAGAGGCGGCAGGCGACAAGCTGATTCTCCAGCAGCACCGCACTCGAGTACAGGGAGGACGGGAAGGCGCAGTGGACGGCGAGGTCCAGCGGAGGAAAAGCAAGGCGCCCGGCCAGGAACAGGCCGTGCTGGGCAACCAAATCTACCGATTTCGCCAACTGAACCCGCGTGAGCTCAAATTTTTGGAAGAGATAGGCAGCGGTCAGTCTCCTTCACTCACACACAGCTGCGCGCTTGCGTCGTCCGTCTGCTTTTCGCTTATGTTCATGTAAAGAACTTTTGTTCTGCAGTCGCAGCGCCTGTTACACTGTAATTACTCATCGCGTCATGTGTGGTGTGTGCTGCGGGGGCTCGATTTAGGGGCTTATGCTAAGGTGTACCTGGCCAAGTGGTCGCGGTCGATGGTGGTCGTCAAACTCCTGAACAGGCAGGTTGGCAACCCTGATATGTGCGTGCTTTTTGTGATAACTGCGGCGCGTGACATACAAGTACTCAGATCAGAACGAACGAGATAGTCACTAATACCTCAACATCGCATAAGCTTGACTCACTTCGTACGGTCTTTATCACACTGAGTGGAGTGTCTTTTCCGTATCTGGTCTGGTCGCTGTGACTAGCTCACTGATCTGATGCGAGAGGATAGAGAGTATCCTATCTTTCAGCAGTACGACTATGAACTTTTAAATTCTCAGGCGACTTCGTTCTCACCATGCCTTTCTCAGAATATCAAAAATGGCTCGTTCGAACGCTTTTAAAGAGAGCTTTTGTTCGAGTTGCTATGTCAAGACGTGAAAGATAACGTCTGGTGATGAGGTATTGAGCTGGGTATGGCGTGTTGTGTGTGGTGTGCAGGACCAGAACCTGGACCTGGCGGGGTTCTGCCGGGAGGTGGAGCTGATGGAGCGCGTGGGCAGACATCCACACGTCGTGCAGCTGATCGGAGCATGCCTCATCAGACCCTACGTGTCCCTCGGTACTCACGCACTCATCTGCCAGTACCCACGCATCCCGCTTAAAATTTTCCCAACACACGCTATTGTATGATATATGCATACATACATAAAAACATATACATATATATATATCTTAAAATTTTCCCAACACACGCTATTGTATGATATATGCATACATACATAAAAACATATACATATATATATATATGTGTGTGTGTGTATATATGCATAATGCACAAATCTTTAAAACCTTAAAACTATAATAAATAGGATGGAGCAAAAAGGAGGGGAAGTTACCATTTTGTCGTGGTTTTTTTTTGAAATGTCTCCACGATATTTTAAGCAGTTGTATCCTGTTGCACGATACAAATAGAGCCGCGTAGGCTGGAGAATATGTAAACGGCTGATAATCACCTTGGTCCTAAAGAGCTGAATCAGGAGTACATGGATGTTTAAAGAACTCGCAGCTGGTGTTTTGCGCAATCAGACCCGCCATAACAACAATTGCAGTTTGTTTTGACGTTTGGTAAAGTCGTAGCTTTAAATGTTATAGCATTTGATCAGCATGTGTAACGTGGATTGAGATAGGGAGTAATTGATGCAATAGATGTGTTTCGCGAACGGGAGAGCAGGGAAGCTCTGCATATGGCGTATATATATATATATATATATATATATATATATATATATATATGTATATATATGTATATGTGTG
>WBZZ01006832.1:5000-93390 GCA_019918135.1 Paulinella micropora | reverse complement strand
CGCGAACGATGACTCGTTCCTAGCCTCAACATAACCTAATAATAAAACAACAAAGTTATATTAAAGCAAGGGAGACCATCTATCTCATCAAAAATCTTTGGGAGGGGGAAGGGGGGGGAAAGGGCGCGCGGGGGCTTGGAAAGGGGAGGGCCTTGGCTTTGTTTTTTTTAGCACTTCCACCCCCTCTCTCACACCTTATTTTCTTGCCGTCGTTATCAAATCCGGGGGAGGGGGGGGCCGTTGCCCGCAAATTAAAGGCGCACACTGTCCATCGCCAACACAGCCTTCTCACCCCGGCTTGGTGCGCCCGCGTGTACATTCCCAACAATTCGGGGGGGGGCCGCCAGGAAGACCGCGAGAAAACAGAAATGGCAACGGGGGGGGGGGCCGAACGTCTCTGTCGCGGCGAGAGACAGCAACAGATGTTCGTTCTCACCAAAATGTTTAGTACGACGCAAAAAAAAGCGGCGGGCCGGGGGGAGGGAAGGAAGGATCGGAGGTGTGCGGGGGGGGGGCCGGAGAGCGGATTGTCCCCTTAACAAAAAATGATGGAAAGATCCGGCCCTTGAACGCCGTGGGATTCGGCGGAAAACTGATATATCAAGGGTAAAAAAGCGTCCCTCTCCACACTGTACACCAAATCCCCCCACCGGCCCGTCGACCGACACTGAATTCTTTGTTTTCAAAATCTGGCCGTTGCCACAAATTGTCAACCAAGACTTTAAATCGGTGGTGGTGGCTGGCTGCTAGCGCGCTGGCCATGCAGTGCCAGGACAGCAACCAGGTCCTCAGTTGCAACTTAACCCTGCCTTGCAACAAACAATGGAAGACCTTTGTACACCTCAAACCGCGCAACCAACAGCACGGCCAGCATTACTGGCTAACCTCTGTCACTAGACAACGGTTGGGTCATGTCGACGAGGTAGACATCGTCTACAAGCACAGCGACCCAAACAACGTAATTAGTCTCAAGGCGCAGAGAAAAATGAAATGCACTCCAGGGCAAGAGCTCAGTCACCCAATAAGCTTCGAAATCGACGGGCTACAATTTGTAAGACGCGGGGACGAGGTGGCGATCTTTTTCTTGGCGTTTTTCATTTTTGTGTTGGCAATTTTCTTCTTTTCTCTAGTGCTCAGTAAGGCTGACTGGCTGGACCATTATAGCGACTTTCAATACTCTGCCCGCTTATTGGCAACGGTGGTGATACTGGTTGTGCTGGCACTAGTTTTGGCGCTGGCCGTTGTACCAACACGACAAGCCGGCCTGCGTCATTTCGAGCTGGTGCAAAGTATCTAGCCACCCCCCCCCCCCCCCAGGCAGCAACAGACAGTTAGTGTTTTGCTTCGATTGGGGGCCTCTGGAGAATGTCCACGTGTTGCCCTTCCACTCTCTGTAGGAATCTCTGAGTTTTCAGAATCAAGATTTCAATCCGCTGCGCGACTGTGTGGTCTTAGTACTGTAAGTTTCGAAAATTCTTTTTTGCGCTAAACCCCTGACTTTCTGGCTTTTTTCCTTTCTTGGTTGTATTTCTCATCTTTTTTTAATGTAAAAATAAATTAACAAAAAACGCCTCTAGGTCGACACGTGGCACCAGTACAGACAGAGAATAAGTGACATAGCCAAATCATCTTGATTTCCCTGTGTTGTTTTCCCTGAAATCCCTCCAGCTTGGTCTAGGCGCACATTAAGAAGCTGTTCTTCAAACGATTTTAGCATGTCTAGCTTAGATTTCCTGCCTACCGAAACGTAATTTTGTGCTATCGTCAGAAGGTTTCGTCGTAAGAAGTCTTGTAATAAATGGCATCCCGTGGTCTGACAGTTTCTGTTTGTATACAGGCCAATTTTTTGCAGAGTCTCTTTCGATTCTTGAAGAGGATCTCGCCACTCTGTCCAGCTTGCAAGCACGGGGGCTACGTAGCGCTCCAAGAGAAGTCGAACCAGAGTTTGACCTCCATAGTTGTTTTCGATCCCTAGAAACAAAATAGAGCACGCAAACATCGTCTGCAATTACACCAAAGAGATTTACCTACGACAAGATGACATTCCTCTAGGTCCGGGTGGTCCTGCAGTTCGCGGAAGAACGACGGCAGCCCTTTTTCAATTTCGTCCCCGGCCGGCGTTTTGGCCAAGGAACACAGGCCAACCACAACTATTTTGCCTTCTTCCGAGTGCACAATAGCAATAGCAGCCGTCTCCGACGCACCGCCGCCCGCGGGATCCACAAACACGTAGACTGTCGGTCTCGACCGGAAGCTCAGGCGCTCGCCCGCACTCTTAACCGCTGCGACGGCTGCTTCTCGCGCTGCCGCGAGCTTCGCGAGCTGTTGGGGGGCGCAAACGCCCCGACCGCGAGGCGCTTCGAGTTGAGCTTTTCCAGCTCTAGCTCTGGATTTAACACTCCCGCCAGAAAGCGTGAGACTGCCGCGCCCGAAAACAGCCCCCCTGAATTCTTGACGATGCTGCCCATGAGCTCTTGGGCATACATGTGGTCACTGTTGATGAGAGTCTCGGCTCGTCGTTTGCCCCCCGCTAGCCAAGACGGCATCAGGTGTGCATTGTGATTACAAGTCCGGATCGTGCCAGCTTCGCGGCACGCGTCGCACAGCAGATCGACGTGGAACCGGAGGAACGCCTGGTCCAGCGGGTCGTCGTCCGCGTCCTTGGGCCTCTCGAACAGCTTTGAATAGTAATTGTCGTGGCCTGCCGGCGTCGAGATACAAATAAGCGACGTTTTCTCAACCGAAAGGAGTGGAGCCAGCACGCTCAGCGTGGCGACGGGCACAAAGGCGGCCTCGTCGATCAACACGAGGTTCGCGCTTTCTCCTCTAAGGCTGTTCGGAGTCGGGGCACAGGCCGTGACGCAGCTGACGGCGCCGGTGCGCAGCGCCTCGGCGCGCGAGCCTGCAAAGTCGGAGGACTTAACCGTAAATTTGAAAGCATTATTCTCGGCAATGCGCGCCGAGCCGCCCTCGAACTGCGTGAAGTAGTGGAGGGTGCTCTTCATTAGCAGTGATGCTGATTTGCGCTGGGTGGCCATGATCAAAAGTCGAACTCTTGGAGTGGTAAACAGAAGAGAAGCGCAGAACATTGAGACGCTGGTCGACTTGCCCCAGCGGCGAGGGCACATGATGAGAGTCGAAAATGGGAGCTGGTCTCGTTGGAGCTGCGCGAGCATGGAGTCTCGCTCGGCCTCGAGGTTGTGCTTGCCCATGACGAGCTGCGCGCAGGAGACGAGCATGGCGTCGTGGAAGCGCGTCTGGTCGAGCGAGCGCTTGGAGCCGTCGGTGAGCAGCGAGTCGAGCGCGCGCTGCATGGCGGCCCAGCGGCGCGCGCCGTCGCTGCCCGAGGAAATCACGAACGGATCCGCGGCCGCGTCCAGGACGCTGCGCAGGCGCCGTTTTTCGTGCTGCTCGCTCTGCTCCCGTTCCAGCAGCTCGGCACAAGAGCGCACGCACAGGGCCACGACGCCCAGCAGCCCGTTGGACGGCGCCGCCAGCAAAGGCGGTACGGTGGCCTCGCGCGCGGCGGGCTGGCTCTGGCGCCGCAGGTTCCACACGGCGCGCAGGCTCTCAACCGCAGCGTCCGCGGTCGCGGGCTGCATTGCAATGGAGGGGAGTGCGGAAATTTGGTGGCCAAGGGGGGGGGGGGGCAAAACAACCAAGAATTCTGAAAAAACAAAAAAATCAGCGGGAACATTTCAACGTGCGAGACGGAGAGGAGGAGCGTGGGGGGGAGCAGGCTTTTTGGTCCGGGGGGGAAACTGCCCCCTCCTTTCCCCCTGGTGTGGTGTGCTGGCATCCAAAAGAAGAAAAACAATAAACAGAAAACCGCTCTCTTGTTTCCCCTCCTCCCATTTCACGTACAAAACCAACAACAAAAAAGCACCGGATCCTTTTTTTTTGCTGGCGGCCATGCAATGGACCGACGACGAGCGGTACGTCAACCAATCGTGCGAGTACGAAATCGATGGCCGGACGTACGTGCTGAACGTGGAGACGCCGGCGTTAGGCGAACTGGACCTCACGCCGGGCAACGAAGGCAAGATCGAACGTGCGTTGCCGGCTATTTCAAAGGCGCTCATAGCTTTCGAGCGCGGCCTGAAGGACCACGCCAACATCGGGGACAGCGGCAACACCGCGGCCAAGAGCAGGCTCGCACGACAGCGGCAGCAATTGCAAGTGCTTTTAGACCAAGAAAAAGAATACCACCGGTGGCTAATAGAGCAGAGGCTGGACCGAGAGAAAGTCGAGTTCCAAAAAGTGCTCGAGCTAATCAGGACGGCACCGGAAGAGGCCAGAACCGGCAAGCTTTATCCCAAACTAGCCGAAATGGTCACGCAGTCTCAGGACCCGTTGTGCTATGACGAGGTCAGGGGGAGGCACCTCCGGGCATTGCACGCGCTGATTTCGACAGTACTAGCCAGCGACTTTGAGCTGCGAAAAGAGGTCCATCGCCTGCGCCCGGTCCTGCATAACCGGTATACCTGGGGGGCACTTGCCAGGTTTGGCACGTCGAGCCAGATTGTCAGCGCGGTGCTAGACACATGGGGGGTCCATGTTGACGCCCCCTTTACGAGCGAAAACAACACAACGCTGCTGCTGCGGCTGGCCCGTAGCGGTCCGGCCGAGCACGTGGCCTGGGCCCTAGGCCGTGGGGCGGATCCTAACTTCTGTGACAACCGAGGTTACAGCGTTCTGGTCGTAGCCCTGGACCATGACGAGGACTTCGAGGACTGCGGACGCCTGGTCACCACGATTGTGTCGTCGCGCGAGATAGCGCAGCGCACCGTCGGGCATGGCCTGAAATGGCTGCTCAGGTCTTGGTTCGGCCCCGAACAGTCCGCTGCAAGGCGTAGCTTCAGGTACACCTTGCTAAGGGCCATGCTCGTTTCAGACAATGCCTGTAAACACCTCCTGGGCTATGATCGGGACTCTGCGACGGGCGGGCTGCTGCAAGAGGTGTACGCCGGATTTCCTTTCGGCTTGCAGGTCCTGGACCCGTCCGAGTTGTACCTAATATTTCACTTTTTGCATTACCACCACAACACGGGCCGGCACTACGGGCTGCTGCGCATGCCTTCCGGCCAAGAGCGCCAAAGGCTGCGCTTGGACCTGCAGACCGCGAGGGTAAGTCGTTTGTACACGGGCGACGACAAGTTCCGGGAACACGTGGAAGATTATATATTTAAAATAAAACTCAGCTTGGATTGAAAACCCAGAGAAGCTTACAGAGAAAGAAAAAGGCGCGGGGGGGGGGGACGCTGGCGGTGGGTGAGCCCCCCCCCCCCCACCATTTGCCACTCTCCATTCCCGGAGGGCGCAGTCCTGCCGAAAAAAAAAAGGCCTACAACACCGGTTTGACAGCCGTTGTACCTAAAAAAAGAAAAAGAAGGAAAAAAACAAAAAGAACCCAATTGTTGGTTGTGTGATCTTTTTTTTTCTCGGGGGAGTGCGTGCCACAGTTTATGCACCGACACCGCTGCCCAGAAGCTGGGCGCGAGGCTAGCAAACGACAGCGAACCTCTGTTCAGCCTGCTTCGCAGGCTGCGGAACTTTTTCTGAAGGTCGTCGAGATACCAGAACTCTTGGAGCTCATCATCCTTTTAGCAGACCCTAACGCACGCTGGGCTTTGGGTGTTTTGGGTTGTACTAACAAGCGGGTTCAGGCAGCGGTGCGAAATCTGCAGTCCATCTACGACTTGCTGCAGGCCAGGGAAGAACCATCCGCTTTAGGTCGGTCTAGTTGGAAAGCTATCCTGCCCAAGATTGCCTTCGAAAGCGCCAGTTCTCTACGGGGTTTGTGGTTGCGCGAGGTCGGCGTGCGGCGGGACTGCGCGAGCATTCTAGCGCACTTGCAGGGCGTACAAAAGCTCACGATTTTTGATGCTGCGGGGGCAAGCTCGCAGCAGTTATCCAACTTACGGAACGCCAAGTCACTGCAAGAGCTAAGGTGCGCCCCTGATGACCTGGCCGTTATTAGGCGTCTGGCTGGCTTTGGGCAAGAGCTCCGCAGCCTGCACTTGGCAAGTAGGTCGGTTTTCCAGCCCAACCCAATCGATGTCCTGATCGACCCAGAGCTAAAGGTAAGCGCGCCCGTGGCGCCAATCAGTACGTGGGCTCCGCGCCTAGAAGAGTTGACTCTGGATTTTTCAGATACCCCCCAATTGGTGCCTAGCTTACTCACGAAGCTGCTGGCTGGCTGTAATCACCTCCGCAAGCTCAGTCTGCTCGGGTTTCAATTATGGGGGGGCGCCCTGGCCTTCCCCGGGACCTTAACCTCGCTCGTCCTGAAAAGCAGGTCTCCTCTAACCGACAGCGGCTTTTTGGACAATCTGCGTCGTTTGCGACATCTGGACATACGGGTCCTAGGCCCAGAGCAGTACGACTGGAGCTGGGCACGACCGGCCGAAATTGCGAAACGCTTGGAGAGCCTGCGCCTGCCTTGCGCGCCGAGCAACGGACTGCCCACTGACTGGCCGAGCTTGCGAGCCTTGGGTTTAGCAAGCTTGACCCCAGCAAGCTTAGGCTGGCTCGGGGAATTCTCCGCGCCCAATTGTACGGCGCTGGAGCTTAATAATGTTGTCACCCGTGACGAGCTGACCGTGATCCAGCGGCAAATCTCGAAACTAACGGAATTGAAGTTAGAACATTGTGGGAGACCGCTGTCCATCATAGAGTCGGCTACCAAACTCCGTAGGCTAGAGCTGGGGTTTTGTAGGGTTGGGACCAGGCTAACGCTGCCGCAGACGCTGGAGGAGTTATCTCTGCGATTCTGCATTTCTGACGACCACGCTCCAGTAGTGGTCGATTGTCCCAAGCTACGGCGGCTGGAGATCGTAAGAAGTAACGGGCTCGTCCTCTGCGCCCCGGGGTCGCACTCGTTGTCGCGACAAACCGAGGATGATGTTTGGAGCCAGCTGAGCCGGTTGACTGTATTAACCGGCCTAACTGCAATCGTGGTGGAGCAAGAAGGTGTACTACAGTTGTCGCAAGTGTGCAGGGTGCTGACCATGACGCGCGGGCTGCGCGAACTAACAATCTCCTCGCCTTGTGGTCAGGACAGCCGGCGCTTGCTGCACGAGGTCCTCCCGCGTTACGAAATTTGCGGTTCTTGAGCCTACCCCACAGCCTCTTTCCCGAGCCCCTCGTTCCTGCGCTGTCGACGTTGCGGGCTCTGCTCCCGCACTGCGCGGAACTTGTGCTGACCTAAAAAAAGACTTTAGAGCCCCCCTCCCCCCCCACCACCACAAAATCAAAGAACTTTTTGTGGCTTTCTCCGCCGCCGCTCTCCTAGCCCCCCCCCCTGTATAAAAAAACATTTTAAAAAAAATGGAAGAAGAGAAAAAAAAAGTAAAGGGAGAGGAGAGTGGGAGAATGGGAATCACTAGGCGCTCCCGTCCTCTTCCGTCCCCCCTTCCCGTTCCCCCCACTCTCCATTCCCAGAGGGCGCAGTCCTGCCCCCCAAAAAAAGGCCTACAGCACCGTTTCATTTATGTTTTACCTCCATTTACGTAAACAAAAGAAAAGAAAAGACAAACTAACATGCCTGTTTGGGCGGTGCTGTTGTTGGCGGGCCTGGCGGCGGGGATGGCAGTAAGAGAGTTGGACTCGCACAGCTGTCAGAGCCTTTCTCCCCAGGTTAGGCGCGACAACAGTCTGGCAGAGCCCAACGCACCACAGCGGCTGTTGCGCGTGGAGGTGCCCCGGGGGGCTTGGGTCAAGGGCACTCTGCAGTTGAAAACGGACCAGCCCGCGCACGTCTGGTGCAGCTGCCATTGTACCAGCAGTGGCAAAAACTTGACAAAGGTGTGCCCCCCGCTGCGGCTGACGCCTTCTTCGGGCCAGACTACCCTTTTCGATTTCCACCTCCACGCCCAGCCCTGCGAATTCAACCTGGACATCTTTGCCACCTGCCAGGCGGGCGCCGAGTGTTACCCTGAGGTGGTGCTCACGGGCTTTGCCCAACAATTTCCAAACCCAGCGAAGACCGCGGGCATAATCGCGTTAGTCTTTCTGATCCTGTGTTGTGTACCGCGTTGCCTCTTGAACAAACCGGTATCCGAAGAGGTCAACGATGGCCTTACCTGTTTGACTGTTGTTTTTTTTCTAACTTTTTTCGGTGCCTTCATAGCATTCTGTACCTTGGCCGCCGGGTCCTCTACCGTACGCTGTGTCCCTTTTTCTTTTTTGGCGCGTTGATGATTAAAAAGTCCCTTTCCACCCCCCGCTTCTTCAGAATTTTTTTAAAAAAATATTTTTTTTACTGCTGCTGCGTGCACAGCAGGCCAAAGGCCGCGAGCCTTTCGCGACCCTGTTCCATGGTCTGGCCGGGCAAATGCAAGATAAACACCGCAGGCTCGTCCGCTGCCGCCCACGACCGCTGCAGCAAAGACGCGTTTTCTTCGGGCACAAGCCACGTCGACTCGCGCACAAAGTCCGCGTGTTCCCGGTAGTAGCGAGCCACGCTGAGCTGGTCGGCGACGTGGCTGCCGAGAGCCACGAGCTTGCTGTACATGTCCAGAATGGCGGCGTGCGCCAACACTGAGTTCTGCACGAGCCACACGCCGTTGTTGAGGCCGTAGCGCTTGCGCGACTCCACGAGCACGAACACCGGGTCTTCGGTGGCGTTAGCTGCGAGGGTTTGTCGCACAATTCGCAGCTGTACTTGTAAGCTGCGGTTCTGGTCCACAAACAACGCGTCGCCGTCGAGCCAGAAGAAGTACTTGGGGGCGGGCAGACGCGCGCGGAGCAGCTGCTCCAGGTACTGCAGCTTGCGGAAGCGCGCCGCCTGCGGGTACATCCACCAGTGGAGCGGCAGGGCGTCCTCCGGCGCGTAGTGGCGCTCGTCGAGCAGCAGGTAGCCGTGCCGGCGGCAGTAGTCTCGCTTCGGCCGGCTGAAGGAACAGTCGGCCCAGTCGTAGCCGCTCCAGCCGGCGTGCAGCGTGACGACCGCGACCTCCGACTGTAGAAAGTCGCTGGCCAGCAGCCTGGCGCGGACGCCCAGCGCTTCGTTGCTGGACGACAGCCTGGAGATCTGGTAACTGGTGAGCGACGTGTGCAGGGCGGCCAGCAGCACCATGGCTGCCAAGACCGTCGTGGCATAAACTACAAAGGGGCTCAGCCGACTGGCGTCGCGGGGCGGGCGGGCGGACGGTAGCAAGCACTTGATCTCCGCCTGTTTGGCCACCTGAAAACGCAGGTCCCCGCTTTGGACCACAACAAAGACAAAGAACAGAGCAAAAGAAAGACCTCGTCGTCGTTGTCGTCGTCGTCCGACATTGTCTGCGCAGGGCGCTGCATCTTCTTTTTGTTGTTGTTGCGGAGGATAAAAAACACTGGAGGGGGACGGAGGATTACCAAAAGAAATCCAACGAGGGTGGCCCCCCCCCCTTTCATTTGCGGGGCCTACTCTCGTTTGCCCCATACTCTACATCAGAGGACAAAAACACCCCCCCCCCCCCCGCCCGCCGGCGCTCGCTCTTTTTTAGCGGTGTTTTTTCGGGGTTGGACCGTGAACTTCGCGGCAGATGCGGCCGCTCCGGCCGGCACGCAATTCTGGTCAGCCGCGGCCCCCCCCTCTCTCTCTCTTTCCTTTGGTCGCCCTTGGTGGTGGTGGTAGTTGTGGCTGTTTTTCTCCTTGACAAACGAGCCAAAAAATTCCAGTGGCGATGGCATGATGTCTATGGAGGTGAGCTACTGAACAGAAGCCGTCCGCGCCACCGACACGGCGATGTCACGGTGCCTGTCCTGTTGCCAACCGCACAACAACTCTCATCAGGGGCCCTGCACTTGCCCGTCCGGGCCGCCGCGGGCCAAAAAGCACAGGGTAGAAGACCCCCTGCTCCAACGACTGTACGAGGAACGGGCCGCGCAGGGCCTGCGTGATACGTTGGACCGGCAAGCCCTGTTCCCCGCGACCGGGGAAGTGGGCGCCGGCTGGGAGCTGGCGACGACACCGGACGAGTACGAGATCCCCACGGAATGGGCGTTGGCCCTGCAACGTGAACAATCCATGCAGGAGTGGAAGACCCGGTTGACAAACGTGCCGTACAGATTTCGGAACTATGAAATCGTCATGGAGTGGTTGCTGGAAGTCAGTGATGACTTTGGCACTCGGCCCGAGAGTTTAGTCCGGGCCGCAGAGATTTTGTGCTACTTTACCCAGAGACCAACATTTCACTTCAACGCAGAAAACTTCCAGCTCGTAGCCGTAGTTTGTTTTTGGGTAGCTCTGAAATACGAAGAGGTCGAGAACTTCAACAGCACGCGAATTGTGCTGTCTGTCATGGACGACGGCCTTTTCACGGTGGCAGAAATCAAGCAAATGGAAGGAGCAGTGATTAACGTGTGCTGGCACATGCTGGACACGCCCAACGCCGCAGGTATGCTGATCGACCGGGCGTCGTCGCCCGAGTGCCAACAGCTCACCGAAGAGGGCAAGCTGCTGGCCCTGCGCGTGTTGCTCGGGCTAGTACTGACGCCCCGGTTCTGGCAGCACCGGGCCTCCCGCCTGGTGCTGGCCTCGCTGGTCGCCGCGGCCGGCGCGGCCGGCTCGCGCCTCAGTGCCGGGCGCTTGTATGAAACAACGCTGGTGGCGGACGCAGAAGCCATCGCAGCCCAGCTGCAGTCGGCACAGGGCGGGCCCCTCCGGGCAGAAGCGCTTCTGAAAAAGTACACCAAAAGCTGGGCCCGGTTTGCGAAGGTCTCCGATCAGGAGGGGCGGCCACCCAAAGATCGCTTACGCTACCACGGCTCGCGCTGGCGTCGTGAAAGAGAAAGCGGGCGCCCCCGGGGCACGCCACGCTCCGCGAAAAAAGCTTAGCTGCAAGTGGTAAAAAAATTAAAATAAAATTTTTTTGTGGGGATCAGCGTGAAATTGGCCTTTTTTTTCTGACATTGCCCGGCCCTGCGGATTTCGCACGAAATCCGCCGATAACTACGGACACTTTCAGATAGACCGCAATTATCCCCTGATCCCGGTATTGCGTTTTTTTGGAGGGAAGCAGATCCCGGCGGCCGACTTCCAACAGCAAAGACCTGACTTTCTTTTTAATTAAAAAAACAACTCTTAAAAGGCCGCGCCAGATTTCAGGCTGGCCCAACGTCGCTCGACCTCTTTTTTCTTCTTGTTTGTTTTGTCCTTTCTTTACGTTAGCAGGGCCAGGCCGGTCAAGACCATCGCCACTGCCGCCGGCCCGTGGCTGGCCGCGCTGCTTTGTGCGGGCGGGGGCTCGCGGCAGCGCGCCTCGCCCACGTACTCCAACAAGCAAGGACGCTCCGTGTTCTCGCACTGGAAAAACACATAGATGTTTTCGCTGTCGATGTACTCGTCGGTTCGGCTATAAGTAAAGCACGAACTGGGCACGAGAGAGGATGGCCCTATCAAGTACGTTGTCGCCGCGGGGTCGGTACGCACTCGCACAGTGAACAGGTCCGGAGAGACGGTGCCGGCATTCAGCGACCGGACCTGCAGTTTCTCCAAATAAACGCAGTTGGTGCACTTGAGTTGGGGGTCGAGTTGGTCAGCACTGCCCGCGGCCACGGAAGTGTTGTGTTTGCACGCGGGGCAGGGGCAGGCGTTGAGTTTGCGGCAGGCGTACTGGACGTCATAGGCCAGGGGACAACTAAGCACCTGATTTTTGCACGTAACCTGCAGGCGCATGTCGGCGGTAATGCTGACGTCCGTGTCCACCACGGTGTTGAAGCCCGTCACGTCGCTGTCCTGCAGAGACACGTAATAGTACGACTGGCTCGAATTCGTCCAGCCGGTCACGTCGAAAGTAGAACCGTCCGTCGAAGCAATGCGCAGCTCGCTCACGACCAAGGCTTCGCTCGGATCAGAGCACGCGCTGGGTGCGGGGAGCCAGTAAGAGGTGCTCACCGTCTGAGCACTTGTGCATCCGTAGCAGTTGCAAGCACCCCGTGAGAAACGAACCAGTAGCAGCAGGACGCCGGTCGTCAAGAGCAACATCAGACAAGTCTGGCTATTTAAGCAGATCCCAAAGAAAATGATCGAGCACTGGCAGACAGAAAAAAAAACGAAGGGAGCACTACTGCGCGACCCAAGGGGGGGGGCCGTTCTGTGGCCGTCACAGAACGGCCCCCTCCCCCCGGTCGTCACTCTGTGTGTAAAAAAAAGGTCACCCCTCCCCCTCCCCCTCCCAACACCCCCGCCACACCACCCTCGGCCAAAAAGCTTAGATTCACCTGAAAGTGCTAAAAAAAATTAAAGAAAAAAATTTGGGGGATCAGCGTGAAAATGGCGTTTTTCTTACAAGATCCCCCCGGAATGCCGGCGAATTTCGCGACAAGTGCGCCGGAAGTTACGGGTAACGGATTTTCTCCGACATTTGCGGCACACAAAAAAAGAATTTTTTTCGCGAAGGACATTTCGGCAATAAATGTTTAGCTACATAAAAATTTTCGGGAGACGAGGGCGGGCGGGGAATTTTTTTGCACCTTTAATTTTTTCCCCGCCCGACCTCGTTTCCCGAAAAATTTTCTCTAGCTAAATTTCCAGTGCCGAAATGTCCTTTGCAAAAAAAAGTTTTTTTTCATTGGTTTCGATTTTGTGGTGAATTTCGCGACACCTGTGAAAAACGCCGCAATTTGTGGACACTTCAGATCGATTGCAAATTGCGGCAACGCAATAAAATTTTTTTTGATGAAGGACATTTCGGCAATAAATGTTTAGCAACAGAAAAATTTTCGGGAGCCGAGGGCGGGCGGGGAATTTTTTTGCACCTTTTAATTTTTTCCCCGCCCGACCTCGTTTCCCGAAAAATTTTCTCTGGCTAAATTTCCAGTGCCGAAATGTCCTTTGCAAAAAAAAGTTTTTTTTCATTGGTTTCATAATGAGGTGAATTTCGCGACACCTGTGAAAAACGCCGCAATTTGTGGACACTCCAGATCGACCGCAAATTGCGGCAATGCAATAAAAATTTTTTTTGATGAAGGACATTTCGGCAATAAATGTTTAGCAACAGAAAAATTTTCGGGAGCCGAGGGCGGGCGGGGAATTTTTTTTGCACCTTTTAATTTTTTCCCCGCCGACCTCGTTTCCCGAAAATTTTTCTCTGGCTAAATTTCCAGTGCCGAAATGTCCTTTGCAAAAAAAAAAAAAAAATTCATTGGTTTCATAATCCGGTGAATTTCGCGCCAAATTCAAAAAATGCCTGATTTTGCGGTAAACGCCACTCCTGCCGCAGTTTTGCGGCACGGTCAAACCTTTAATAAACTTTTGGCACTTTGCACGCTTTTTTTTTGCAAGTCACAGCCCCGGGTCATTTGCGTGGTCGAGGGAAATCAGCCAACAGAAAAACATCAGCAAGAGCATCAAGAATATTAGCGCCCACGCGATCTTAAAGCACACTATTAAGACCAGCAAACCCCGCGCCGTGCGATGCAGCAGACAGCGGCGACAGCGTTGGCGACATTTCTTGCAACACACTGTGCGCACCGGTGGGGCGCCGATCGGGCTGTAGAGCTGCCCCCGATCGCACAGCGCGCAAAATCTGGAGGGCTGGATCTCGTATAAGACGCCGCGGCACCAGCACAAGAGCACGCAGGCCACGAGCAAGAAGGCTAAATAAACGCTAAAGACAATGGTGGTTTTAAGGATCGGGCCGTCCTGGGCCTGCCAGCGCACCTCCGGCGACTGTCCGTCCACCTGAGCACTAGCTACCAAGGTTCGGCCGCTGTGATGCCAATGGACGTGGCTGCGGGCTATGGCCTGGGAGAAATTCTCGAAGCTGGCGTGGAGGTGTCGATTTCCCAAAGCCAGCGCCCAGACCTGCAAATGTTTGCGGCCCGAGCCGGCGCAGAGCTCGCTGCCGCACGGCGTAAAGACGGCGGCGTACGCGGCTGTCTCGGGCTCGTGGAACAGGAACCAGCGGCGGCCCGTTGCGTCGTGCACGCTGCTTCGCAGCAGATTCGTTGCCGCCGCATTCGGCGCGGTCTCAACCACGAGCCGCACCCCCGTGCGGCTGAGACCCCGGGCCAGGGCCACATCAGCGCTGCGCCTGAAGGCCACTAGTGCCACGTGCTGGCTCTGGACGACAAAGGGCAGGTGGTCTGAGCCGGACACGTGCTGCGTCAACAGCACGCGTTCGGACCCGTGCCCTTGTAGCCTGCCGCTCGCGAGCCAGAGCTCGGTGCGGCCGACGGCTCCCGACAGCGGCCGCTGCTGCCAGCCGCGGAAGCCGGGGTGGTAGTGCTGGAAAGAACCTAGGGACGCGTTGCCGTGGCGCCACAGCACGGCCTTTGCGTGCAGCAGCGATGAACCCGTCACCTCCCGCAGCAGCCAGCCCGCACCGTTGGTTATCATGTGTGCAGACCAAGGCCGCCAGAACTTGGCCCAAGCAAACTGGTGGTTGTCCCACAGCCGCCAGTGCCGCAGCAGCCGGAAGGTGTGCTCGCTGGTCCCGGGCCCCACGTACGCGCCCATGCTCCAACCCAGCGCCGTCAGGTCCCACTCGTCTATTGCGCCAGCGGCAAAGGTAGCCAGCGCTTGCCGCTGCTCTGCCGCCGGCCGACCAATCGTAAACCTCTCGTACAGCGCGGGTAGGCGCGGGCCGCCCGCCACGCCGCCAAACAGATCTAGGTCCGTGACCAGCAGCACGAACGCCGTGCTCTTGTACAAGCTGAAGTCGCGCGCGCTGCCATCCCACACCCCGGCAAAGTAGCCGAACAGGTCGCGCCGCGGCCCGCTGAGCAGCACGAGGTTCCACGTCAGCGCGTCGTGCCGCCCCTGGTACCGCATCTGCGGCACCGCCCACAGGCCCAGCTCACTGCTGTACTGGCGCAGCTGCCGCACCAGCTCCTGAGCAACGGCCGCTGCGAGCACTCTAATCTCGGCGTCGTCCGCCAGGTCGTACAAGTTCAACAGCCCGACCAAGGTCCACGGCAGGTACACCCCGGAAGCAAATTCATAAAACCCGACCGCTTGCTTTTCGCGCAGGTAGGCAAACGTGCGTGCTTGCCAGCCCGCGGGACAGCGCGGGGGCGCCCAGCCCAGCCTGCACAGCACCGGGGCCGCCGAGGCCCATAACAGGATGTGGTTTTCTGACCAGAACACCGAGCGTGTGTCCCCGGCTGTCAACCATAAACCCGGTAGCGAAAGCAGTGCTCCGGTGAGCACGCTGGCATTCAGCGCGGGCTGGCAGTGCAGGATGCGGACGACAGAGGCCAGCGCGAAATCTGCTACCGTGCTAGTGCGCACTTCTAGCGCCAGCGCGGCGAGCTGCTCCGGTGGGAGCGTCCGGTTGTGGCAGGCCAGCACGAGCAGGTCGGCCCAGATCTTGTCGTTGCGGTGCGTGCCGTTGTCGTAGTTTTCCAGCAGCAGCCTGGTCACGACATCTTTCCGGTACTGGAAGCCTTCCAGTGAGTCCTCGTGCAGCAGGTCCATGGCCTTTTTTGGGCTGGGAGAAAGGAGAGAGAGAGAGCGCGCGGGGGGAAAGGGAAACTGTCCCGCGCGCTGGCAGGGAAGGAGAACGACAGTGGAAAGTGAGAGTGCAGATTTGCGGACCGTGGACGGTCTTTCCTTTTGTTTCTCGCTTTTTTTTAAACCATTGTCCTTCCCCCCGCCTCCCTTTTCTGCCCAATCTCCTTTTTTTTGGTTGTCCGGAGGGGCACGTTGGCGCGGCAGACTGTTATATTTCCCCCTTCCGTTTTCGTCCTTTTCCGTTCCTCTCTTCTGCCTAAAGTATAAGACCGAAGGACTCGCCGACAAAATCTCCCTTTCCCGTTCGTTTGTTTTTTACACCAGAGCAGAAGAGGCTGCTTGGCTGTGCACAAACATCACCATGCTTTGCGCTTGGCTGGCTGTGTCGCACTTCCGCCCCGACGGCACGGTTGCTCGGGTGGGTGATTTGCTACGACAGCGTTTGCCAACGCGGATGCTGGTGCCGGGCTGGACAGGTTACTACGGTTGGAATTACGAGTCGGCAGTAGCGCTGGAAGCGTTGCGCAACCCGCCGTGGGACGCGGCCGCTGCAGTCGATACCATGCTGGGCTCCCAAGCCCTGGCGTTTTGGCAGCCGGGGTGGTGGATAGCGCACCATTTCCCCGTGACGTTCATGTGGACCGCCGGGGACAGGGTCGGCCTGTTGTTCCGCGACATCCACGGCGCACAATCTGTCTATTGCTATGCCGTCCGAGGCGTGCGTCACTGGCAGCGGCACGCGAATTGGACGGGCCTCGTGACACGGAGCTTTGGACACGGCCGCAAATGTAAGCGGTGGCTGTGGCTGGACGATGTGTACATGGCGGGCGCGGTGCTGCTCGTCGACTATCCTGACGAAGCGTGGGCCATGCTGGCCCAGGCCAGGCAGGCGTTTGTGGACCCGGCCGATCGGCTGTGGTGGCACAGACGGTGCGGCGGCAATGCTGGTGGCGTTAAGTGGAGCAGAGCCAACGCCTGGGCGCTGCTGGCGCTGGCCCGCTACGTGGTGCGCACCAATGACAGCCGGGCTATCGAGTGGCTGCACCAGGATCTATTGGTTCTGTCCAGCTACCAGCGCGCGTCAGGCGCTTTTGGCAACATCGTGAACGACGCGGCCAGCCCGGACGAGACCAGCCTGACCAGCGTTTTTGTGTACGCAGTAGCGGTGCTGGAACGCGCTCCTTTGAACCGGACCGACGACCTGCGCAACCGGGCGCTGGCCGCACTGCGCTGGCTCAATACGCGACGTACGCAAGGTTTCCGGCTAAGCGACAGCTGTCCGCCACGAGGATAGTCAGCGGATTACAACCGGGGCGTGTCGGCCACGAAGTTAACCGCAGGCCCCGCGGTGGCCCTGGTAGCCTGGGCGCGCGTGGGCGAAGTGCTGTTGCACAATGCAAGCGCTACACACTACCGCAGTGCGTCTTGGGCACAAGCCACAGCAGACCCGTGCGGCCGAAGACAGATATCGCCGGCCTTTTACGCCCTAGTCGCGCTCGGCGGCGCAGCTGTTGACATTTGCTGTTGCTATTGTCGCAGCAGAGGGTTCGCAGGGGCGTGTCACAAAAACAAAAGAAGAGATTGGAGACATTTTGGTAGAGAATGATTTCTTTAATAAAAAGCAGTCTTTTCCAAATTCCCGGCATGACCCTAAGGGGAAGCGCCTGTGATTTCCGTCGCTGGAACACTTTCTGCCCCTCAACCTTATACTGACTTGGGCACGCCGAGGTCGGAGTACAAGAAGTCTGCTGGCACAAAGGCATGGTACGCTAGATACCAGTTAGTGACTATACTTATGGCCTTGTTGGAGAGCCTGGCCCAGGCCTTCCACTAGTGCCCAAAACACTAGCAAGCTTGTCACCAAGCCTTTTATCATTGCACGTCTTGTGGCAGACAGCCAGTACGGACGCGACAACTGTCGATCTATATGAAGGAGCTTAGAATTCTCGGTGTACTTCTCTTCATCTTCTTCTTCTTCTTCTTCTTCTTCTTCTTGTCTCACGTTTGTTTCGAATGCAGATAGCTGGCGCATTGGTCTTGGCAGGAACTCGGCCATCAGGGCACTGAACGACCAAAAATGAGACAAGCAGAAAAAAAGGAAATACAAAAATAGCTACGCTCCGGCCCCCCCCCCCCTTTTTCTGGCTAGCTAAACAGATGCGCTGTTCCTCTCCCCCTCCCCCCCTTCCGCACACACCAAACTCCAGCCACTGCAAAACGACCGACGAGAGGAGGCAGGAGGGAAGGGGAGAAGGGTGTATGAAGAACGGAAGGCCAGGGCAAGAATTGCGAAATGGCCCAGCTACAACCGCAAATGAAAGCTTGCGTAAGCAGGCCACAGTCGGGCTTGGTGTGCAGTGCCGCCTTCCTGGCGGCCTGTGCGCTGGTCACTGTGCTGTGGCCTCCGCTCCACACAGAGCATGCAGCCCCGAACTACATCGTCTTCGTGCTATCAGTAGCCGACCATGGCTCGTGGCGCGCCAACAACTCGCGACAGTTGTGCCAGGTTTTCCGCGACGCGGGCCGCCACTGTGTCGTGTGGCACGGGGTCGACGCGCGACAGCTGACGACAGTGGCATCACTGCAAGTGCGCGGGTGGGTAAACGCCAAAGGGCTGTCGCGCAAGGAGTACGCCCTGGCGCTGTCGCACGTGTGGCTGTGGGAGCACGCACTCGCCGAGGTTTGTAACACGGTCAACAACAGCATACTCATCCTGGAGGACGATGCCCTGCTCTCTGACACTGCCAACATAGAACTTCTGCTCAAGACCAACACCGCACGCTGGGACCTGATCATGCTGTACACCAAAGTACGCGGCCGCCGCCTCGCCTGGGACAGGGTCGCGGTCGCGCCCGGGCTGTTCCGCTCTTTGGCCGGCGACCACACGTCCGGCACGGTGGCACTGCTGTACCGGTGCGAGGCGCTCGCCTACCTGCGCGCGCGCTTGCCCGTGCGTGGCGCAATCGACATGTGGCTGGGCTGGCAAGCAAACCCCCTGCACAATTTCCGCTTCCTCGCCGCCATCCCTAACATAGTAAATCACTCTTAAGTACGTTAACAGAGCAGAGAGAAAGAGGGGGAGAGAAAGTGAGTGAGAGGGGGAGTGGCAACAAGGGAAAAAAATGTTCCCCGCCCGCCCCCGTTTTCCCCAAAAACTTTCTCTGGCTACACAGACGTTGCCGAAATGTCCTTCACTGAAAAAAAAATTTTAGTTGTCTACCGGTTTGACGGTGAACTTCGCGCCAATTGCACAGGCACCGGATTTTACGGACACATTGTTTTTTGCCGCAAATTGCGGCAACGCAATAATTTTTTTTTTTAATGAAGGACATTTCGGCAATAAATGTTGAGCAACAGAAAAATTTTCGGGAGACGAGGGCGGGCGGGGAATTTTTTTGCACCTTTTAATTTTTTTCCCCGCCCGACGCCGTCTCCCGAAAATTTTTCTCTGGCTAAATTTCCAGTGCCGAAATGTCCTTTGCAAACAAAAAAAATTTTTTCATTGGTTTCGATTTTGTGGTGAATTTCGCGGCACCTGTGAAAAACGCCGCAATTTGTGGACACTGCAGATCGACCGCAAATTCCGGCAACGCAATAAAAAAATTTTTTAATGAAGGACATTTCGGCAATAAATGTTGAGCAACAGAAAAATTTTCGGGAGCCGACGGCGGGCGGGGAATTTTTTTGCACCTTTTAATTTTTTCCCCGCCCGACGCCGTCTCCCGAAAATTTTCTCTGGCTAAATTTCCAGTGCCGAAATGTCCTTTGCAAAAAATTTTTTTTTATTGGTTTCGATTTTGTGGTGAATTTCGCGGCACCTGTGAAAAACGCCGCAATTTGTGGACACTGCAGATCGACCGCAAATTCCGGCAACGCAATAAAAAATTTTTTAATGAAGGACATTTCGGCAATACATGTTGAGCTACAGAAAATTTTTCGGGAGACGCGGGCGGGCGGGGAATTTTTTTGCACCTTTTAATTTTTTCCCCGCCCGACGCCGTCTCCCGAAAAATTTTCTGGCTAAATTTCCAGTGCCGAAATGTCCTTTGCAAAAAAATTTTTTTTATTGGTTTCGATTTTGTGGTGAATTTCGCGGCACCTGTGAAAAACGCCGCAATTTGTGGACACTTCAGATCGACCGCAAATTGCGGCAACGCAATAAAATCTTTTTTAATGAAGGACATTTCGGCAATACATGTTGAGCTACAGAAAATTTTTCGGGAGACGAGGGCGGGCGGGGAATTTTTTTTGCACCTTTTAATTTTTTTCCTGCCCGACGCCGTCTCCCGAAAAATTTTCTCTAGCTAAATTTCCAGTGCCGAAATGTCCTTTGCAAAAAAAATTTTCTTTCATTGGTTTCGATTTTGTGGTGAATTTCGCGACACCTGTGAAAAACGCCGCAAATTGTGGACACTTCAGATCGACCGCAAATTGCGGCAACGCAATAAAATTTTTTTTAATGAAGGACATTTCGGCAATACATGTTGAGCTACAGAAAATTTTTCGGGAGCCGAGGCGGGCGGGGAAATTTTTTGCACCTTTTAATTTTTTCCCCGCCCGACGTCGTCTCCCGAAAAATTTTCTCTAGCTAAATTTCCAGTGCCGAAATCGCTCAAAAAAGGTTTTTACACAGGTTTGATAATTCGGTGAATTTCGCGACAAATGCCACAGGCGCCGATAATTACGGACAATTGCACTTTTACCGCAATTTTAGGCGCTTTTCCCTGATCCGGGTATTGCCTTTTTGGGGAGGGGGGGGAAGAGAGAACGGGTAACAGACGGATCGCGGGAGAGGGGGGGGGGCCGGCGCGGAAAGGGGGGGGTGACACTTTGCCTTAATGAGAGTCTGGTACCCAGGAAAAAAAAGAAATCTTTTTTCTGTTCCGATGGGAAGTAGTGGGCAGACAGGACGCCACCTCATGCATCAGATTTTGGGGCTCCTGGCGGGCTGCTGGGCGCTGCTGGAAATCCTGGGCCTAGCGCTAGCGCGCCCCGCACCGTACGGGGCGCCCTCCTTGATCGTGATCTACAGCGCGCCTGGGCACTTTGAGCGGCGCCTGGCCATCCGCCGGACGTGGTGCTCTGCCGCCAGCCTGCTGCCCAGCGGCTCGAGGTGCGTGTTCTTGCTTGGACGCGCGGGGCCCGAGGCGCGGCTGGCGCAGGTTCGACAAGTCCACCGGGCCATTCCCGACTTACAAATTTTGTGACAGGAAAACCAGCTGTTTGCCGACTTGGTGCTGGACGACACTTTTGTCGATACGTACCAGCATTTGTCTTTCAAGCTGCTGAGCATGCTGGCCGGTTCGCAGCGGTGGCGTCGTCCTGGCGAGTTGTGTCTGGTCAAGGCCGACGACGACGACTACATCGACACGCGCGCGCTGTTTGACATATGGTTTTCTTTCCTTCTCTTTGTTTGTTGTTGTGTGCGACTGCGAACGCGAGAGGGCCGCCTGTGTGTGCGTGTTCTTTTTTCTTGGTTTGGCGAAGCCGGCGAGCACGCGCCAACGAGGTGGTGGGCAAGGTGGCATTGTTCCACCGGCAAAGGCGTGGCGAATCTTTCCGCGGGCGCTGCTACAATCAGTCCGCGGGTAATACCTACTTTGAATACTTTCCCTTGGGCCCGGTCATTGTGCTGCCCTTCGCGGCCGTGGAGGCGCTGGACCTGGTCATGCTTAGGTGCCCCGCAGACTTCGGCTCTGAGGACGACGTCATGCTAGCTTACCTTGCCAAGCTCGCGGGTTTGCGGCTGTTGGCCATGCAGCACCTGTCCCCCTCCTCCACCCCCTCCCCCTTCCTTTTGTGTGTTTTTTTTTCTTATTCCGCTTTCTTCTCCATACCCTGCCCGCTTTTTTTTCTTTTGTGTGTCCTCGTCCAGCAGCACTAGTTGTTGTTGATTTTCGGGCTTTGTTTTTTTCTTTAGGTTCACGGGTACGCGGCACACTAGCAACGCGTCCTCGTGCTGGCTGCGCCGGGGTGCTTCAATAGCCATTAGCGACCTGTCGGCGGGGGACATGGCAAGGATCCACCGGGAAATGGCTTTCACTGTCTACTGGCCCTGCCTGCCCAGGCACACTCTGCTAGGGTCGTACCTTGCCACGTCGCACTTATTCGGTGTGATTGTTTGTGTTTTTTGTAGTTTGTACAAGAGCGCAGAGACTAGGTGGCTCAACTGGCACCTGTCGTAGAACGGCGACGAGAATATATAAGCTGCAGCACGAACGCTTCGTTGGTCTACTAGGCAAGGTCCTTTGGCTAAAGATATTTTTCCGAGGTTTAGAAACGTAGCGGCCCGCTGTGCCCCGGACGGCTCCTACGCATGGACCTTAATTTTGCTTACAATAAAAAAAACTCAACGGGGCTCCCTTGCGCTCAAAGCCGCTCCCTCCCTCCCTTTTCTTCTGTTGCCAGAGGATGTGATGTGGGGCCTCTAGAGACTGTTCGCGTGTTCTGTCCTCCGTCTGTACGAATCTCTAAATTTTCAGAATCAATCCGTTTATATCTTTTTTTTAATAACAATTCCGAACGTCTGTGCTACTACTACTACTACTACTACTACTACTACTACTACTACTACTACTAGGCTTTGTCAAGCCAGCCAGGCTCGTGGATCACGCAATAGAGATTATCGTCCAGTGCTTGTGCACAGCAGCCGTCCTGCCTGCAGATGGGCAGCGAGGGCCGCGTCCTTGCCAAAAAGAGCCCCGACATAAACGAGAGCAGCTCCTCGTCCTCGCCTCGTACTGAACCAGACGCTCCTGTCTAACAAAACCAAAGTGCATATTGTGCGCCTAGGTATATGACGACAGGCAGTCATTCATTTCGCCCGCGAAGAGGGAGAGGGAAGGGTGGGGAGAAACCTGTTCTTGCGCAGACATCCCCCCAATGTCAAAATGTTTTTAAGCTGACAGGCTGTTTCAGCCTTTACTTTACTTCTTCGGGACACACACCAACACACACATTCATAAGCGCGCACACACAGACAAACACACACAGATACACAAACACACACACACAAACACAACAAAACAACACACAAACACAAACACACACACACACAAACACAAACACACAACACACACACAAACACACACAACACAACACACACAAACACACACACACAAACAAATACACGCACAAAAACAAATACACACACACACGACACACAAACAGACAATCACACAAACACAGACACACACAGCACACACACACAAACAGACAATCACACACAGACAAACACAGACAAATTTAATTGACACACATACACACATACAAACACACACACACATGCACACACAGCATTCAAAAACTCCATTGACACACACACAGGGTGTACCTTGAGATCCAACAGAGAGGGGGGCCAACCCTGCAGAGAGGCCGACATCATTGAGCTCAATGTTGGCTCAATGTTGGCACTTGACAGCATTGGGCAAACCCAATGTTGACAGAATTGGGTTCGCCCAGTCGAAGGGGAGGGGGGGGGCCGAACCTACTCATTGGGCGAACCCAATGTTGGCAGAATTGCGCAAACTCCAATGTTGGCAGCATTGGGCAAACCCAATGTTGGCAGAATTGGGTTCGCCCAGTCGAAGGGGGGGGGGGGCCGAACCTATATCATTGGGCAAACCCAATGTTGGCAGCATTGGGTTTGCTCAATTGGCTGCAAATCCCCCTCGATTACAGCCCATTGGATTCGCCCAATGCTGCCAACATTAAAGTCGCAATGGCGAGCCCATTGTGCACACCCCGGATTGGCCACCTCTGCCGCAACCAATGTTGACAGCATTGAGCAAAGCCAAAAGATTTACTAGAACAGGGTTGCAGCGGGTGGAAAAAGTGTAGGTAAGGTTTTTTTTCACGGACAAACAACACACACACAGACACACGCGTACACAGTCAACTTTCCTTTTTTTACACACACGCAAATTCACACACGTACACATGGCTGAGAACGAACAAGAACGGTCAGAGCTGGCCGTCTTCCAGTGTGCCTTCTGGGCACTCCCGGCCGCAGTACGTAGAGGCAACGGGCACACTTGTACTTCTGCCGGCGGCGGTGGCTGCTTTTTGCAGTGGAAATCATCGTTATAACAATTTTCGGCCTGTGACAAAGACCAAAAACAAAAAAAGAGCAATTTCTGAAGGTATTGTCGACTGCCTTTTCTTTCCTCCGCCCGACCCTTCCCCCAAACCTCTTCTCCGTTGCGCAAGAAGGCGCGCCTGCCATCTCCGCCGACCGCTAGCAGGCCTGTGCTGGCGGAATAAGACCTGGTCCTGATTACGCGTGGGAACGACACGGTTGCCTTCTGTGCCCCAGCGCCGCCGCCGTCGGGCCTGTTGGCAAAAAATCCGCCTAGACAGAAGCCGAGGCCTTAGGCCAAAGAGTTCAAGAGGTTAGCGCGTACAAAATGTCAAAGCTTTAGTAAAAAAAAACATGTCATTTACTTTTCTTAATGAATACAAGGTTGCCAAAGCACGGACGGGCAGCCGCCAAATAGCAACAGCGCTAGCGTGTGTATTCATCCAAAACCCCCCCCCGCCCTGCTGTCGCCAGTCTGTCCGTGCCGGTGCTCTTTTTTTCCACTGGGGGGTCGGTGCGCCCGTGCCTTGGCAAGTGAGGGGGCAAGAATGCACTGGCACCGGCCACACTCCCCCCCTCGCCAGAAAAAAACAATCTCCGGCAGGCGGGCTTTTTTTTTGTGCCAGAAAAGAAGTCTTGCCACGCCATGCACCAGGCAAGAAAGAAACGGGGTAGCCGCCGTTACCGCCGCGCGGCGGGACAGTGTGCGCTACTTGAACGGGCGGCCCGCCAAGAGATCTGGTTTCCCGGGCTGTTCGAGCTGTGCCTGGCCCACTGTCCCGACGCGCGGGTCTTGGTGCGGGCCGGGCTGCAGTTCTTTGAGCAACACCCGCCGCCGCGCCCGCCGGCGCGCCCGCGGTTCGAGAGTCTCCTGCGGTTGGTGGCGAACCAACCCTGGCACGACGACCTAAATACCCTCCGCCGCGTCGTGGTGCTGCTGGAGGGCGGGCATTTGCAGTGGGTAGACCTCGGCGCCAGGGCCAGGCTGCTGGCGCACGACCTGCCGAACGCCGACTTCAACGCGTTGTTCGACCGCGACCCCGTGTGCGTTCTGACAGTAGCACATGACAATCGCGAGCTCAGGCAACGTTGCCGGCTCGCGAGCGCGCGCCGACACGCAGTCCACGACGTGCTGAACTATTTCGAGCGAACCTTGCGCTGGGCGCTCGAGTGGCCCGGCGCCGGCGAGCCGTTGGTGCCCTGCCGGCGCTGGCCTGTGCTAGATGCAGGCGTTGCCAGCGCCGGGGGCTGTTACGTCGCGACCGGGCGCTGGTCCATAGCTAGGCTGCACTGGCTGGCGCTGGGACTCTCGACGTTGGCGACTAGGCAGGACAGACTCGGCGGCGGCGGCGTGGGGCTACCATCGGCGGCCGCCGCGTTCGCCTGGAGCTACGCGGCCGCCCGCACACACTACGCCTTTGCCGGCTGCGACGTCGACACCAGCGCCCCCCTGCTGACCCTGCACTATGTGCCGGCTCGGTGGCCGCGCGTGCTGGGCTGGGACGACGCCATCGTTGTCGCACCCGATCACGCCTGGGTGCTGCGGTGGTGGCTGCGCGCCATAGGCGACGTAGGGCGGTTCGATTGGCAGCGCAACGTGGGCTTCAGGAACGGCCGCGTGTTCTTCGGGCTGGGCTTGCTGGCGTCGTGGGACCCACGTTTGGGCACCGGCATCGGCGCCAGCGGCAACGTCGTGCTGCGGAAGCTGCACGAGTTCCGGTACGGACATGCCCGGCCGTTCGCCAAGTTGTGCCCGCGCAGGATCCTTTGGGATCTCGACGAGGCGACGACCACTCTTACATCTGAGGACCTAAGACAGTACAGCACGTTCCTCGTCAGCCGGCGCTCGGTCGACACGCGTTTACACTGCGTAGTCTGGTTCGCGAATGCCGGCCGCTGGCACTACTACAACCCCGACAGGCCCGCTACGCTGTTCGAGCGCGGCTGTCTCGCCGAGACACTAACCGGCTGTCTGTCTGTTCGGCCGCAGGTTCAGGCAGAAGATGCGGGGGGCACGCCCGACCAGGACGGCAGCGAGCGCAGCTGCTTCTTGCTGTCGTTGGCCCGGGCGCTGATGGTCGCGCACAGCCACGACCCCGGGGACCTGTCGTACAACAGACGAATCGGCCACCCCTGGCTGCTACTGGTGTCCTCTATCTGGCGGGGCCTGCTGCTGAAGGACGAGGAGAGGGCCCTGTGGCTGACGAACGGGCCTACCCGCGCTGAAATGTTACAGAGGCTGTTTGCGCCGCTGGCTTGCCGCGCACCTGACTTCAAAGGGCTGGGCGCGCGGGTGAGAGACTGTTCCGGCAGGAATGGGGCGGTAGTAGAGTGACGAGCCCGACTTTTTTTTTAAATCTTGCTGTGAACGCAGCGAGTTCGTTTGTTTAATAACAAAACAAAAAAGCGTCTTTTCATCCCACTAACCACAACAACATCACCGCGGAAGCGGTCTGCCAGTACATGTACTGAGCGCCCTCATCAGCTTCGTTGGCGATCGTCGGCCCGTCAAACAGACGAACGAAGGGCGCCTCTACCATCAGCAGCCGGTGAGGGTGGTTATGTCCGCGCTGCTGCTGCAATTGGAAAACCGGCACGCCGGCCACCATGCAGCGCAGTCTTTCCCAGGCCGGACGCAGCAACACAGACGCCGACACGTAGCGGCGCCTCTCGGTGCCGTCCGGGGCCAGGCACACGTACACTACCCCGCCCTGCTCGCCGAGCGGCGCCAACGACACTAGTTCGCGGTTGAGCGCGTCGCCTTTTTCTTTCCTGATGAAGGACATGTACGCGTTCAGGCGCCGGTGTTGAGTCGCGAACAAGGAGCCCTCGCGGCAGAGCCGGCCGTGCTCGCCCTTCCAGTGTGCCTTCTGGCACTTTTGGCTGCAGTACGTAGCATAGAGACAGCGGGCACACTTGCGGAAACGTACGTCGGCCGGCTGATGGTGGAGCGGGCAACTCTCATGATAACATCTGTCGATCAGGTTGCGGGCCATTTTACCTGCTGTGGACATGAAAGAGTTTTTTCTGAAGGTCTTGTCTTGTCTCCCGGGGGGGGGGGAAAGGGGCGCGAAGGCCCCCCCCCCCCCCAACATTGCGCAGCCCAATGTGGGGGCCAGCCGCGAAAAGAACTGGGGGGGGGGGGGCGGGAGGCCTTGCAACCTTTCCCATCCCAAACTAGTGAGATTTCTGTCTAACTACTTTCTGTCTGATCTGCACTTTTTTTCTCTCTCTCTCTCTCTTCCGCTCCGCCTTGTATTTCTGCTTTTGGATAACTGGTGTATAGTCCAAAGATTTTTTTTAATTTAAAAAAAAGCCATTTTTACAGCTCAGCCAGCAGGCTGTTTTTTTTTCTTTGGTAATCTACGGTTAGGTCGGGCAATTGGTTACGGCCGGCCGGATCCCGCTAGGCCACGCGCCGAGGTCCTGGTGGAAGGCGCAGGCCCTGAGCAGCATATAGCTGGTGTCGGTGACGGCCCCCACGTTCCAACCGCTGATGTCCCGGTTAAAGCTCTTGGTATCCTTAAAGGTCCCGCTCAGGCTCGTGACCCGGCCCACGTCCCAGCCGCTGAGGTCGCCGTTAAAGCTCATGGCATTCGCGAACGTTTGCGAGAGGCCGGTGACAGCTGTAGTGTTCCAGTACAAGGGCTGGTTGAGCATGCGCGCCCCTAACAGCATCTTGTACAAAGAACCCCGCAGCGGAACGTCCCAGTCCCGCAGGTCGCCCACCAGGCTGCGTGCGCCGACGAACAGGGCGCCGAAGTTGTCCACGTAGCGCAGGGCCTGGGTGCCCGTGATAGGCGCCACGTATGACAGGCTGCTCAGGTCGGAGTAGCTATCGCTGTACAAGAGCGAGTTGCGGTAAGCACCGGACACCGAGTTGTCTAGGTGGAACGAGGATTGGGCCGTGGTCAAGCTCACGTTGCCCCACGAGTTGATGGCTACGACACTCAGGATGCTACTAGTGCCGATCCGCCGCAGGCCGTGCAGGTCGCCCCGGATCCGCAGGATGAACACCTGGTCGTTCGGGTACGCGCCCGAATTTTTGGTGCAGCTCGAGGTGCCCGGGGCCTGCGTGCACGTCTGCGTCGTGCCGTCGCCCCAGTCGACCGTGAAGGTGTGTGCAGGAATGCTGGTGACCACGGCCGGGTCCAGATACCTCAGCGACGGCGTGTCCCCGTAGCCGCTGTTGACGATGAGCACGAATTCGGGCTCGCAGAGCGCGGCGCGCGCTTGCTCGCGCACGCGCGTGCGCGCAAAGGCCCACAGGCAGGCGCCCCTGCCCGCCGGCAACTGGGTGGCCCAGGCGCTCAGCCCGTGCGTGTACGACTCGGCGCCCTGCAGCAAGTTGTCCCACAGCTGCAGGCCCCGCACGTCCCATCCCGCCAGGTCCTGCGTAAAGCCCATGGCGTGGTTGAAGGCGGCGGTCGCGTTGACCAGCGACCGGGTGTCCCACTGCCCGACGCCCGCGAAGGAGCCGTTGGTGACGGCGAACGCGAACGCCAGGTCCCTGGCCGCCGACATGTTCCAGGCGCCGAGGCCCGCCGTGTCCAGCAAGAAAGACTCGGCGAACACGTACGACGCGTCGGTCACGGCCGACGTGTCCAGCGCGCTCACGTCCAGCACGGCGGCGAGCGAGTCCAGGCCGCTGAAGGACCGGTACAAAGACCTGAGGCCGGTCTGCGCGGGCAGCGGAGCGACGCGCTGCAGCTCCACCAGGTTCTGCAAGTGCCTGCCGGCCGTGGGGTGCAGGTCGATGTCCCCCCAGTCGTCGATGGCCACTAGGTGAGCCCCCGCCGGTTCGGCGGGCTCGACGGTGCCGCCGCCGCACGCGCAGCAGGCCTGCGACGCCCCGAGCCCGCCTACCCAGGCGTACCACGAGCCCGTGTACGAATTGCATAGGTTGGAGTAAGAAGAGCCCGCTGTCTCGAACTGGTACTGCGGGCACGACTGCCCGGCCTCGTCCAGCCACACCTGGGGGTAGTAGTCGGCGCAGCGCGTGCCCGTCGCGTACAGCATGCTCCAGCCCAGCACGGGGCCCGTCAGCTGCACTCGGTAGAAGCCGCGGGCGGCAAACGTGTGGCCGCAGGCCTGGCCGTTGTTGGTGCACTGCACCGCGGCCGAACCGTCCCCCCAGTCCACGCTGAAGGTCGACTGCTGCAACCGCCGGCCGGCAGTTGCGCCGCCCAGCGGCAGCTGGTACGTGGCGCCGGCGCTGGTGACGCTGAGGTTCAGCCAGGCCGCTGGCGGGCCGGGGCTGCGGCTGGCGGTCTGGCTGGCGGTCGGGCTGGCGGTCGGGCTGGCGGTGGGGCTGGGGAGGCCGTCCGGCGGCGGAGTATGGGGACAGTAAGCTACGGCACACAGCGCGCCCGCACACAGACACCAGGCCAGCCAGGGTGGCGTGCGGGAACGATTCGCACTAGACAACATCGTCGGCTGCTAGTTTTTTTGTCCGTGTGTTTGTTTTCGGGAGGGAAAAGGACTTAGCTAAGAGAGAAAAAATGGCACACCTCCAAGCTTTGGTGGGGGAGGGTCGCTGCAAAGATTTTTCTGTTTAGGTTTATGTATTTTTGGGTGCTTTGTCAAAGAGAGCTTTTGCCATACTCGCACCTCTAAAAAAACAACCTCTGCACACCCCCCTCCCCCCCCCCTCTTTTACCCTTCACACTCTCCCCTTTTACCCTCACACTCTGGCCCGCATGTCAAAGAAACTCCCCCCCCCCCGCCCTTTCCCCCCCGGAAATCCCATACCCCCTCGTTTTTGCCGTGATTCTCCCATTCCCTCCACCACTCTTTTTCTTGGCCACCAGGGGGGCACGCGGGCCCCCCCCAGGCCAAGAAAAATGGGAGGGGGCCTCTCCCCCCCCCCCCCTCTTTTCTCATACCCCGTCCGTTCTTGGCTTGGGGTGGCCGAAACTTAAATGCCAGCCCGAGCGTGCCTTACGAGGCGGACCGCACACTGTACTAAGCTCTGGGGGCTCTGGCTGTGCTGGGCGACGTGCGCGGCCGCACAGAGCGGGCAGACGGGCCGGGCGTTGCTGAACGTCAGCGTCACCAGCGCCGGCGCGACGTACGTGCTGCCGCTCGGCGGCGGCCAGGGCCAGCAACAGGCTTTCAACGTGGACTGGGGCGACGGCTCCACCAATGTCAAGTGCACCAACGATGGCCTGCCCTGCCAGTACACCTACGCCGCCCGCGGCTTCTACGTGATCAAGATCACGGGCAGAGCGCTGGGCTGGAGCATGCTGTACGCGCCCGGCTCGCGCTGCCACAACCAGTACCCGGCCGTGTGGACCGACAGGGCCGGGCGTTCGTGCGCGACGATCGAGAGCGAGCTGCGCTATGGCCCGCCGGAGGAGGCCTGCCTGCGCTTTCCGACCAACCTGTACGCGGGGCTGGGCGGGCTAGGTGCTGCCGAAGCGTGCTGTGCGTGCGGGGGCGGCACCTTCGAGCCCGCCGAAGCCGCGGGCACGTCGCTGGTCGCAATTAACGACTGGGGCCGTATCGAGCTGCACCCGACGGCGGGCAGACATTTGCAGAACCTGGCGGCACTGGAGCGGGTCGCGCCGCTGCCCGCGCCGGCCGGCCTCACGTCGCTGCACCGGTCCTTCAGCGGCCTGGCCGCGCTGGCACTAGACGTCGGGGCGCTGGACACGTCGGCCGTCACGACGCTGTCGTACGTGTTCGCGGAGTCTCAGCGGTTGCTGGTCAGGGCTGAACCTGTGGGACGTGTCGGCCGTCACGACGGTAGCCTTCGCGTTCGCGGACACCGGCGCCTCTGCGTTCCCGGGCGTCGAGCTGTGGCGGACGGCGTCGCTGCTGGACGCGACCGCCGCCTTCAACCACGCCACCGTTTGGGTGGCGGACCTGGGCAGTTGGAACGTCAGCGGCCTGCAGCGCTGGGACTACTTGTTGCAGGGCGCCAGCGAGTACACGTACGGCCTGGCGGCCTGGGCGCCGCGCCTGCCCCCGGCGACGGACCGCGCGGGCGCTTGCCTGTGGGCCTTTGCGGGCACGCGCGTGCGGGAGGCAGACCGCGCGGCGCTGTGTGGCTCCGATTTCGTCATGACGGTATTTGCTGAGTACGACCCGAGCCCGCGCGCGCCGGAGCTCAGCTACCTGGACCCGGCCGTGGTGGCGATGGCCGCGCACACCTTCACGGTCGACTGGGGTGATGGTTCGGCGGTACAGACGTGCGTGCAAGCGCCGGGCGTGGCTGCCTGCACGAAGGCCTCGGGCGCGTACGCGGTGCACGCGCGTGTGCAGATCAGGATCCGCGGCGCGTTGCACGGGCTGCGCCACCTGGGCTACAACATGTTGTGGGTGCAGGCGATCCACTCGTGGGGCAACGTGAGCCTGACCACCGCGGAGTCGTCGTTCCAGCCCAGCTATGTGTGGCAGAACGCGCAACGCAACCGGCTCTTTTTCTGCGGCGCGGGGTCGTCGCTGTCGTACCTGTCGTACCTCGCGCCAATCGCGGGCACACAGGCCCTGCGCTACGTGGACGCCTTCCAGTGGTTTCTGAGCGACGCACAGATTCTGGTGGGCGACCTGCGCGACTGGGACGACGTGCCGTTTGTCGGGGAGCTGGCGTTTTTGCTCGCGGACGCGTGGAGGTTCAACCAGCCCTTGTACTGGAACACCACGGCCGTGACGTCGTTGTACAGAACGTTCTCGAGCGCGCGCAGCTTCAACGGGGACATTGGCGGCTGGGACGTAGGCCGCGTGACGAGCCTGGTCTGTGCCTTCTACGAGGCCTCGGCCTTCAACCGGGACCTTAGCGGCTGGCGCGTGCGCGCCGACGCTCGCGCCAGTAACATGCTAGATTTTGCCTGCGCGTTTAAGCAGAACCTCAGCGCCTGGCCGGTAGCCGTGGCGGTGGCGCGCTGTTGATCTTTGCGGGCGTGTGTGTAAAATTGCTCTGTCTCGCGCCCCCACCCCCCCCCCGTCCGCTCACGTCCGGCTGGGCGCGCGCACGGGGGGGGGGGTAGCAGGCTGGCTGCTGAGTTATTTTCTGAGTGAGCGCTCGCGGGGGCTGGATAAAGTGGTGAAGGGGGGCGGATGGAAGATCGGCTTTTAAAAAAATCTTTGGGAGGCTTGTTTTTTTTAGTTGGGTCCCTTCTCTGTAGTATTTTAAAGAGGGGCCCATGAGCGTGCCAAATCCAGATTACAGGACCCCACCGCTATGGACGTCAGAAGCCTCCTGGGCTCAAAAAGAACCTTTTGGCTTTTACCACGACGAATATGATCACTGGCAAGAAAGAATAAAGCAAGAGCAAGAAGACGCGTCAGTGAAAGAGCGCTTTGCGGATTACTTCGCCGCTGTCTCGAAGTTGGAAACTCTGCAACAAAGACAGCTCATAGAAGGAACAGCCTCAGGCCAGTCCCACCATGTTATGTTGGTACGAGGGCAGGCCGTCCGACTCTGTATGCTTCCTGTAGTAACACGTGCGTGGTCGTCTTCTGATGGGCAGTGGACCCCCCGAAGTCTGACTGGCGAGGAGGCGGAGTCTTCCGCCCAAAGAATTCTGTCTGCCATGCAAGCAGATGCCAAATCTTTAGCTGCAAAAAAGGTTAAGCCAGCAAGCGATTTTCATTGGTACGTAGGCCCCTTAAGACTGTCTAGTTTCAAAGTTAAAGAAGACCTGGACGAGAATACTCTGGTGTTTGTTACCATAGAGTTTGTTGATCGCCTGTCTCGAACACTAACGAGCGCTCGGTCTGGCCGGAATCAAAGCTGTCGAAATCCAGGAGACCCTCGAGAGGTTCATTTGTCACGACCGAAAGGGAGGCCCGGCGGCTATGATGGTGCCCAAACTCGTTTGGACAGATGTCAGCCACAACAACCTCATGGTAGGCAAAGATCTGCGCCCGCTGATCGTCGATGCTGACCTGGAGTTCTTTGAAACTGAAGAGAAAGAGCGGAGCCTGGAGAGCTTAAACAAGCACGGATTTGTGTATCCGTTGCCAGCCAAGTTACAAGCAGAAGCAAACCTGCGGCCGTTAGTTATAATGCACTACTTGCAGCTGCTGTGCAGCGCACCCCCAGCAGCACGCGCAGACCCTAACTGGCGTAAAGCCATGCTTGGCAGGGACGCCTTTAAGCACGGCGACGTCAAGAACATTGTCAGGAGCCTGGAGCTAATGGCCGAGATCGACTCGTACTATCAAGCGGAAAAGGAGCTCAAGTCGGGCTGGGTCTTTCCTCCTCATGAACAGGTTATACCTATAACAGGAAAAAGGCCAAAGAAATTGCAAAGTCCCAGCCCACATCGCCAGTGAACCCTCCAGAACGTCCCGCGTCGCCCAAAGGCGAATACTTCGCCTGTGTCTACCTATACTACATCCTCAAGAGTGTAGTAAGCTGCCCTAAATGCCCCGAGACGTTCCCAGGCATGGGGATACTAAACCAAGCACTCACCGAATTCTACTCCACCGTGCAAGCAAGCGAGGCTTTCAGGGTTCTGCAGGAAGAAGGTCACACAGCGACGACGGTGCCAAAGGCCTCTGCTGGGGCTGCGCCGGCTTGGTCGATACTGCGATGGCACAGGCTCTGGCAGGCTGCGGTCGAGCCTATTCAGGTGGGAAGCCGACAGTTCGGCCCTCTGATTTCTCAAGAATCTCTCAACCGCTACTAGAGAAGCTAGCAGTGGAGACAGTCCTTCTCTCTCCATGCACTTTCCTTTCTTTCTTGTTCTTTTTTTTGGGGGAAATGGTGATTGAAGTTTGGAAAAAACTTAAAAAAAGTTGGGAACATAACACTTTAAGGCTATGTAGCAATATTTTATTAAAAAAAAGAACTTTGAAAACACACGGCCGATTGTAACTACGAACAAAGCGAATCCTGCACTGACACTGTTGCTACTTCAATTGTACGGCGGCGCTTGTGGCGCTGTTTGTCCTCGTACTTGGCGAGTTCGCACTCGACTGCCGCGCGCGTCGGCTGGGTTCAGCACGAAGCCCAGCACGTGCTTGAGGGCGCGCCGCAGGCAGTCGTCTAGTAACGACGGGATCCACTGCGCGGACAGCGCAAGGGCTCGATGCTTAATGTCCTCGTTCAGCGGGCGCAGCAGGCGCTCTAGGCCGGCGGCAGCCTCGCGCGCGCGCCTGTACTCTGGCAGCTCCTTTGGCTCCGCCAGGTCGTCCCGCAGCCAGCCGTGGGTTTCTCCGAAGAATCGCAGCTCCAGCAGAACCTGGCGCAGCACGGCCGGCGTCGGGGGCGCGCCCAGTGACCCGGTCGCGGAAGTTGCCAGGAAGCCCAGGGCCACCTGCCTGTCGCGCGCGTCGAGCCAGGCCTTGGCAAACCAGTAGCGCGCGCGCAGCGGCAGGCCGCACGCGGCCTCGCCGTCCTGGTCCTGACTTGTTCGAAACAGCTTCCGCAGGTTGATGCCGCGTTGTCTGTGCAGTTGGTACAAGACTTCAAAGGGCACGAACCGCGGTGACGCGACGTGCGGCGGGACCTGCCAGTAGTGCGCGCCCTCGGTACAATCAAGATTGTCCCGTGCAGCTCCAGCTGCCGGTGGAGGGCGCCAGCGTCAAAGGTACCGTCCGCTGCCGAACAACGTGCCAGGAACTCGAACTGGCTCAGCCTGGCGCACACCCGCGTCGAAAGTGTCGCTCATGATTACGCAGCCGGTGATTAAGGGACAGTCCTCGGCGAGCCTGCGGTCCAGCGGTTGCCTTAAGAACGGCCGCAGAGCGTCCAGCGCGCGGCGTCCGCCGAGCCCGCACAGGGCGCGGGTGAGCTCCGGCGACGGAACGTGCGGGAACAGCTCGGCGGTAGGCAGGCGCACGAGGACAGAGTTGCGGAGGCCGGTCGCGGCCGCGAAGCGGAACAGGCTGAGGTAGAACTCGGGGCCAGTGAAAGTACGGAGGCCCGCCTCCAGTTCGTCGAACCAGAGGTGCGAGGGGTGTGGCGTCGGCGGGAGGTCTTCCGGGAGGAGAGCTGGTTTCCAAGCAATTACCACTTCGAGGCAGGCGGCCTGGTTCGCAGCGGCGGCTTGCTGCAAGGATTTCAACAAGGGCTGCACAGAATTGAGTCCGACGATACCAAGCGCGCAGATTGCGGGAGAGATAAAGGTACAGCGGAGGGTTCCATGCTTTTGGTTAAGGGCTAGGCGCAGTCAGTCGGGCCTGTACACACCAACGAGGCTGTGTGTGATTGTCGGGGTGTGTGTGTGTGTAGATGTCTTTTTTGCGGGTGGGTGTGTGTTGCTGATCTGAAAAAATGTCCTTGAAGGTGCCTTGTCGTAAGTATCGTGCGTGTTGCGGCCCCCCCCCTCCGCAAAAAAAAGAATGGGGCCGGCCCCCCCCCCCATCCCGAATTGTGCTCGAAAGTGGAGCACAATGTGTGATGGGGGGGGCAACAAGCGGCTTTTGCCCCCCCAAGTCGCAACATCCTCATCTTGCGAAGGCTGCTAGCTTTTTTTTGGGCCTGTACAGAACCCCGAAAACTCTTGGGGGGTGTTGCCTCCGAATGATTTGGGGCCTCTGGGATGGGAAGGGGGGGGAGATTTCAGCGCGCGTGTGTTTGCTTTTCTCCCCGCGTTTGACTCTTTTTAGAACCCGTTTTAATAAATCTGTCCTGGCATGAAATTTCACGAGCACGAAACGGGCTTTGTGCCCGAGCGCAAAAGGCTAGACCTGAGCCTGGAACTAGTGGATCTACAGCACAGGAACAAAGCCACGCAGCTCGTCTTGCTGCTAAACAGCGACGGTATTAATAAGAGCTGGCGCGCCTAGACCAAAGTTTACCGGACGGCTACCTGGCACTGACGCAAAAGGGCGAAAATCGCGTGGTGCCGCGACACTGGGCAGACCCTCAAGAACCCGGTTGGACAAATTGCTTGGGCGGCCAAGACATTTCGGTTGTAGATAGATGCCTTCTCGTAATCCCTAGCTGTGGAAATTTGCGACAGGACGTTGGTTTGTTGGCAGGCCTGGAGAAAGAAGCAGCCAAGCTACAAGGGGTAGCTACCATGTTTGTCGCCATCACCGGTCTGCCGCTTATGTTCCAGGACTATCTGCATCTATTTACGAGCGCGCGGCAAAACACGCAGTATTGGGACAGACACTTACCGTTCTGGGAGAGCCACACGCTCCTGTTCACGGTTGCGAACAGTGCTAAAGCAGGCAAAAAAAGCAACATTGCAACAAACCTAAAGTCCTTAAGGGAAGATGTAATTGAGCCAGTTAGCAAAGTTTTACCGAATGAGGTTTTCAGCCAGTTCCAAGAACGCGTGCAAATAGACTGGTACAGAAACCATGACCAAAAAGAGGAATTTCCTTGGGTCGTCGTGGCGGCGAACGCAAGACTGTTTGTAGTGCGTTTTCCACCGTACGGCTTTGCGCTAGTAGCCAATTGCGATTTCAAAGCGCCTGGCCCATCTTCTGTGAAGGACTACAGCGCGGCGTTGTGCCGGTTTGATACGACGCTGTTTCAAAGGACGCAGAGACGCCGCCCGGATTTGTGGAAAAGGGAGAAAGAGACGTTGATGCAAAGACCAGGTAGAAACGAGCGTGAACATCACGAGTTTTTTTACATAGACAAAACAAATCAGCCCGACCTGCCCGGCACGCCCTACGGAACCACCGATTGTCTAGACGTCGACTCTCTCGCCCATTGCGCGCTTACCAGCAGCGCCAGCCAAGACTGGAACGCGCAGATCGTGTGGCTGGACAACTGCTTTACACTAGAAGTATTGCCTAAGAAACAGATTCGTCGATTTGACCTGATCCTCTGCGAATATAAATGGGATCCGCCAAACATCAAGAAAAGAGGGATCCAAGGGCTCAGACCAGATGTATTTCGGACTCAAGTCATGACAAAAGAGGGTGTAGCAGCAGAAATCAAAAAACAAATTGAAAGATCAAAACCAAGGGCACCACAAAAAGAAGAGGCAGGGATAACGGGGGGAGGCGGAAGAGGAACTGACTGGAAGAAACACACACACGAGCCGAGAAGCCCCCCCCCACCCACTCCCTCTGCTCTCTCTCTCTCTCGCTTCCCCCCCCCCCCCTCCACTTCTTCAGCAGCTGTCGCGGCTGGTCGGCCCCCCCCTCCACTTCTTCAGCAGCTGTCGCGACTGGTCGGCCCCCCCCCCCCCCAGAGTGGCGCCCGCCCCGGGGGAAATTTGTCCCCCCCGTCCCCTCCCCTCCCGCGCGCGGCCGACCCCACGGAAAAAAGAAATACCGGCACGCAAATTTCTTTTTTGTGTTTGGTCTGGGATCGAACCAGCAGCAAATGGCAGACTACGCGTCCAAGTTTAGGACCGGGGCCCTGGAAGTTTACGAGCCACCTTACAATCCGCCCGCCGCGCCCGCCGCACCCGCTGCGCCCGCCGCGCCCGTCGTAGCGGCCCACCGGCCTGTGCTCACGGACTCCCTGATGCAAGATCTTTTTGCTAGGCTCCAGGAGGTCTCGAACAGCCTCATGCTGTTACGGCAGACGTTGCAAGAACTGCGCCTGCCCGAAAATCTGTCCCAGCGGTTGAATACGCTGGAAGCCAAAATAGCGAACCTAGACAACCACCCGCTCACGGCCGGCCAGCCACGCCCGCAGTGACTCTTAAAAAGGAGCTTCTTTTTTTTTGATGACCTTGTCTCCCCCGCGCGCTTCGTTTTGGAAGAAGCCAGGGAGATTTTCCTCACTCAGTTTTCTTTTTTTTTTTATTCATTGTTAATAAAAAAAAGCCTTTCGGTGCTAACTTTTAAAGACAACCTCGGGCTCGGCCCCCCGGATCTCGTTCAAGACATCCTTGGTATATTGGACGGACCCCTGAACGTCGTGGTCGCTGACGGTCTCCTCGCGGGCGTAAATGTCATCGATCCCCCCGGCCGATTCCGTGATGGCCCACACAAAGACCGACGAGAAGCAGGTGGCCAGGACGGAGATGTAACCCTGCGTGGTCGGGATGAGGGCAAAGGGCAGGTAGATACCAGACCGAAGTGTAGGCAAAAATAGTCACGACGCGCGAGATCTCGGGCACGTAGTGCCCCGACACCCGGCGCACGGACTGCTCCAGCTCCAGCAGCAGGGGCTCGAAGTAGCACGCCTGATCACCGGGCAGCTCGGACACCTCGAAACGCAACCGCGACAGCTGTAGCTGTGCGCCAAGCATCGCGGTCCGGGTGCAGTTGCCGTGTTTAATGTTATTGAGCGCGTCCGCGCACCGGCACTCGGCACGCACGCAACGGAGGTCTAGCTTGCACGCGTGGTCGCTCGCGGTCCGGCCTTTCTCGGCCGCCTCGATGTGCGTGTCCAGGATGCGCTGCAGCTGCTCAATGAGACCGGCGACCTTTCTACGGGAATCCGTTTCTAGTGTGTCGCCCCGGCCGTTGTCGCCCGGGCTAGCCTGCGGCGTTCCGCCCAGGCGGTAGTGCAGAGCTAGGGCCAGGGACATCAACGCCTGGAGAAACATGTTGAATTCGCGGATGTTCTGCGTCCGCCGGGATTCGGCCCGGGCGTACACCGAACTAGTAAAGAAAGTCACGGCCGTCAGGATGCTGCTCGGCACCGTGGGGCTGATGCCGGGGATGTGCAGGCTGTCCCTCAGGTACAGCGACGTGAGTATGGCAGTGTAGATGCCCACGAACGCGATGCGCGACAGTGACAGCGACACGGGGTTCCACCTGGCGAAGTACGCGAGCTCCTGCAGCCAGGCCCTGAACCACTTGCGCAGAACAGCGCAGACGAACTGGGGCGTCTTTTCAGTGCTTGGCGGTTCTGTACCTTCACTTTCTAAAGGCACTGTCTTGTAACGCAGACTCGAGGCGTTCTGGGCAAACATGTTCTGGCCTTGTTTCTTTTTGGACCGGTGGCCGGAAGAGGGCTTTCTTGAATCCTGGCATTTGCCCAGCAAGCCCTCCATTCTTGTTTTTTTGGTCTTTTTTCTTTTTATTGAAATGTTGGGGTCCTTTTCTCTCTCTCTGATGAAACTCTGGCAGGGTGTGGGGAGGGGGGCGCATACAATGTCTTTTTTTGCCTTCTCTCCCCTTTCCTGCACGCCTTTCCTTTCGTCGTCGGGGTGGGGGGGGGGGGGGAGTTGTTGGGGGGAACGTCGTTGGGGGAAATGGAGAGGGAACGTCGAGGGGTGTCAAGGTTCCACTGCTTGGATCAACGCCTCCCCGAGCAGCCCCAGCGCCTGCAGGACCAGCCCCAGCCGCCGGATCGTAACGTCGTCTCCCGAGCGCTCCTCCAGCTGCCTCACACCCTCCGCCAGCGAGGAAGACAACTCTGCCGTCGGCAGGCGGCGGCGCTTGCGCGGGGGCACTGCCCGTACAGCCCGTACTGCCGGCACTGCAGGGACTGCCCGTACAGCCCGTGCTGCCGGCACTGCGGGGACTGCCGGCACTGCCCGTACCACCCGCACTGCCCGTACTGCGGCCGGCACTGCCGGCACTGCAGGGACTGCCGGTTTGCGCCCGAATTTGCGCGCGCACAGGTTCCCGACAAAGAAGACGCGCCCGCTGGGCACGTGTTCGAGCACGGACAGGTTGCTGATGCCCTCTCCGCAGAGGCAATGGCTCCGGTGCGAGGCTGACCCGCGCAGGCACGCGGGCCTAGCACCGGAACCACCGCCGTTCTCTCCGTCCCCTGTGTCACCGCCGTTCTCTCCGTCGTCCCCTTGTTGGTAATTGTGCGAGGAGCTGTCTTCGTCCTCTTCCTCCTCCTCGTCGTCGTCCTCCTCGTCGTCTTCTTCTTCTTCTACGCCTTGTTCCTCGACGTACTCGCCGCCGTCCCTGCGGCTTTCGCAGTAGGGCAGATTACACTCGGCGGCGGCCTCGCACCAGGCCACTACGCGCCTTTCTCGCTTGTCCAGCAGGCGGAATTGGTCACGGTCTGCGTCGCCTGCCAGCGCGGCCAGGACGAGATCCAGCGGGTACGTGTTTTCGCTGTGTGCTTCCCACAGCGGCACGACATTGGCACGCAGTTCCTCGCACGGCGGCATAATCTCGCGGCGTGGCCCGCGGCGCTGCCTGGGCTTGGGATCGCTGTTTGCGAGAGCACGGCCCGACCTTGTCCGCATGAGCTACAACAAAAAAAAGAAGCAAAGCCAATTCGTGCTTGGGGGGCATCCCCTCGACGGGGGTCGAGTCACAACACACACACGCGTCTCTCTTGCGGTGATGGTACAAAAATGCCCAAAGGCGCGTGAGAGGCTCTCCCCCCGGTGCCTAACCCACACCAGTGTGGCCCCCCCCCCTCCACCGGTGCCTAACTCACACCGGTGCGGCCCCCATCCGCGCGCGCGAACTCTCTTTTTTTTGAATCGGGGGGGGGGGGGCCGGCCGCACGGGGATACGAAGGGCTGGGGCACGGCCAGGCAGGGGCCATAAAACACACCGAGCAAAAAGTCTCTCCGAGTTCGTTTCCCCCCACACTATGAAGCGTCCATCCACCGTGAAGCTGCACACCAGACCGCCGCGCGACAGCCAGGCAACAGAGGGCACGAAGAAGAAGCAGACGCGCAGGGCCCAGGCGCACGGCTTCGAGGTGCGCGAGCTGCGTGACGGCCCGCCCGACGGTGCCTTGGTCATATCGTACTGGCCCACCGAGTACGAGTCGCGCGCCACGGCGGCCCGCGAGGCCCGGAAGGGCGGCGGCTCGGTCGAAACCTCGTGCGCGCGCGTGCAGTGGCACGACGAGACATTGGCCAGCGACAGCCGCGCCGCCTGGTTTCTGGCGTGGGAAGTAACGGGTGGCGCCGAGCTGATCTCGCGGGCAATCCTGGGCGGCAAGCTGCAAAAGGTAAGGTACCACGCGCACGAGTACCAGGTCGGCAAGCGCGCCAGAGAGATCGACGGAGTGCTGTGGGCCGAAATCATCTACCGCGGCGGGGACCGCTGGCACGGCAGAAGCCAGTACGCGCCCGTGCCGCTGTTCGACGCAGAACTACGCGCGGCGGCCGCCGCCCTTGACGGGCAGAGCCACGCCAAGCCCCGCGCCCTTGACACGTTCAACAACTTGAGGGACCCTAAGTTCAAGGAACTCTGCAACGCCGCCATCGCCCGCCACACACAAACATTAGGAGAGACGCGGTCCGGCGCGATACGGGCGCTGGTGCTGGACGGGCACGACGGCGCGAGCTGCCGCGCGCTACGGGCCGCAAGCGGTGCGAGCGGTGCCACGATTTCGATAGATGTGCCCAACTTCTGCGCTGACGTGTGCGACGCGCTCGAGCAACTGCAGCTCCCGGGCGTGCACATGCACCGCCGCTCGTTGCAGCAGCTGCTGGAAACCGCCGGCACAGAGACGCGCTGGGACGTGGCGTACCTGGACTTCTGCGACATGCTGCACGGCAACCTGCGCGGCCTGCGCCTGCTGCTGCCGCGCCTGGACCCGAGGCCCGGCACGCTGCTGGCGGTGACGCTGTTCTGCGGGCGCGGCGCGCTGGAAAGGCTGACGTTCTACGCGGGCGATATGGAACAGACACGGGCCGTGTACGGCGCCGAGCTGGCCGCCCTGCTGGGCCGGGAGGGCTGGCGGGCGTCCCTGCTCGACTACCGGCCGTCGGGGACCATGTGCTTCTGGCTCTTTCGGGTGCACGGCCGCGCGTCGCGGAGCGAATGAACACTAAAAAAAAGTTTGTTAAAATAAGATTCAAAAAAAAGAATTGTTGGAATAAATGCTTTCCTTGGGTTCTAATTCTTTTAACTGTTTAATAAAAACTTTTCTTGGTCTGTCTTTGAAATTAGACCGGCCCTAGTAGCTCTCTCGTCTTAACCGAGGGGATCCCTAGTAAAAGAACCGGGTAAGGGGGGAACCGGGGGAGGGGGGGGAGGGCAAAGAGGCAGGCAGTACTAGAAGAGAGCTGTCGTTTTCCAAGTTTTGTAGAGGTCGCTGTATAGCAAAAAAAGAACTAACATAGCAGGAAAGAAAGGCACCTACAATGTCTTGCTGTAGAAGAGAGCTGTGCGTAAGGTCAAGTATTCCTTACTACACTATCAATCTGAGCTGGGCCTGGGGGGGCCTTAGTACTTCTCTTTACCCCGATAGTTACAAGGGTCTGAGTTTTGAGGCCGTGCTGACAGATTGGCACGAACTGCACAAAGACCAAAGCTCGTTTGCTGGTGTGCAGTTCTGGCACGACGCGACGAGTAAGGGACTAGAACAGAAGTGTGTCTGGGAGTGGCGCTGCGTAGAAAAGGAAATACTAGGAACGCAGCGGTGCTCTAATTGTTTCCCTGAACGTGACCTAGCAGCGGATCTAGCTAGGAAATTGTCCGGAAAAGACTGGAAGGGCTATGAATACATTCTGACCGATCTCCGGCGCATGTCTGAAGCTTGGTGGGACCTGCGCCGGCGTCCTAGCAGCGAGGAATGGGTGTTTGTGCGGACGCAAATCAACGTCAGGCCAGTGCGCCCCGCCGAGCTCTGGAGCAGTGCAGTGCTCGCTTCTATGCGCACGCACGGTTACGCGTTTGCCCGGAGCGGGGCCAGGATCGAGAATAGTTTCTTCATGCTGAGCAACCGCGCGAACGGCTTGCTCCCGATGCTGCTGCATGCGTACCTGCGCCCGTGCATCGAGCTGCTGGGGCCGCCCTTTTCTAACATTCGCCATTCGACCCTAGCCTTCCGCCAGCAGTTAGCGTTTGCTTGCCTGCTTAGGTGGTTGAACATGCTGATCGTAAAAGATAAGTACAGGTCCTTTTGTTCGCTGCCTACCGACGGCCCGCCTAACATTACACAGCTCGGGCCGCTACACAGGAATGTCTACGAGGCTCTGGGCAGTACTGAGAGTGCGTACGAGTTCATGAAAAAGCTGCTACAATATAATCTTTTCAAAGGCAAGCCCTCGTTGCCGCTGCTGACACCAGACGATGAGCCCGTTAAGATTGAAGACGAAGTCCCCGCGCTGCCATTCACTGTTCCGAAATCAAACTTCAGCGCCTAAGGTCGCGTGTCCATATAAGGGAGGGGCGGCCCCTCGTATATTTTGTTTGTCGCCAAGTTCGCCGGGTTCCGGACAGCTCAGAATTTTTTTTTTGTCATTTCGGCAATCGCGTTAGCTTGGAGAGTAAAAATTTCGGGAGAGGATGGCGGGCGGGGAAATTTAATACTCTTTGTAATTTTTCCCCGCCCGCCAATGTTTCCCGATTTTTTTGCTGTTCAAGCTTACCGTATTGCCGAAATGTCCTTCGCTAAAAAAAATTCTGTCGGTAGCCGCAAAATGCGGTGAAAGCAGTTTCGCACAAATTTGCCGCTAAAGACGGTGAAGGTTGTTTTGTCGTGAAGTTTACCAGATTCCGGACAGATCAGAATTTTTTTTTGTCATTTCGGCAATCGCGTTAGCTTGGAGAGTAAAAATTTCGGGAGAGGATGGCGGGCGGGGAAATTTTATATTTTTTGTAATTTTCCCCGCCCGCCAAGGTCTCCCGATTTTTTTGCTGTTCAAGCTTTCCGTATTGCCGAAATGTCCTTTGCTGAAAAAAAATTCGGTCGGTAGCCGCAGAATCCGTCAGAAAGATTGTGCGCAAATTTGCCGCAAAAGGCGATGAAGGTCGTTTTGTCGCGAAGTTCACCGGGTTCCGGACAGCTCAGAACAAAAAAATTTGGTCATTTCGGCAATTGCGTTAGCTTGAACAGCAAAAATTTCGGGAGAGGATGGCGGGCGGGGAAAATTTTCTAATTTTTGTAATTTTTCCCCGCCCGCCAATGTTTCCCGATTTTTTTGCTGTTCAAGCTTACCGTATTGCCGAAATGTCCTTTGCTGAAAAAAAAATTCGGTCGGTAGCCGCAAAATGCGGTGAAAGATTGTGCACACCAATTTGCCGCTAAAGACGATGAAGGTTGTTTTGTCGCGAAGTTCACCGGATTCCGGACAGCTCAGAACAAAAAATTTAGTCATTTCGGCAATTGCGTTAGCTTGAAAAGCAAAAAATTTAGGGAGAAGATGGCGGGCGGGGAAAAATTATACTGTTTGTAATTTTTCCCCGCCCGCCAAGGTTTCCCGATTTTTTTGCTGTTCAAGCTTACCGTATTGCCGAAATGTCCTTTGCTGAAAAAAAATTCGGTCGGTAGCCGCAGAATCCGTCAGAAAGATTGTGCGCAAATTTGCCGCAAAAGACGGTGAAGGTTGTTTTGTCGCGAAGTTTACCGGGTTCCGGACAGCTCAGAAAAAAAAATTGGTCATTTCGGCAATTGCGTTAGCTTGAAAAGCAAAAATTTAGGGAGAAGATGGCGGGCGGGGAAAAATTACAAACAAAATAAATTTTCCCCGCCCGCCAAGGTCTCCCGATTTTTTTGCTCTCCAAGCTTGTCGTATTGCCGAAATGTCCTTTGCTGGAAAAAAAATTCGGTCGGTAGCCGCAGAATCCGTCAGAAAGATTGTGCGCAAATTTGCCGCTAAAGGCGGTGAAGGTTGTTTTGTCGCCAAGTTCGCCGGGTTCCGGACAGCTCAGAACAAAAAATTTGTCATTTCGGCAATTGCGTTAGCTTGAAAAGCAAAAAATTTAGGGAGAGGATGGCGGGCGGGGAAAATTTAAACAGTTTGTAAATTTTTCCCCGCCCGCCAAGGTTTCCCGATTTTTTTGCTGTTCAAGCTTACCGTATTGCCGAAATGTCCTTTGCTGAAAAAAAATTCGGTCTGTAGCCGCAAAATCCGGTGAAAGATTGTGCGCACCAAATTTGCCGCTAAAGACGATGAAGGTCGTTTTGTCGCGAAGTTCGCCGGGTTCCGGACAGCTCAGAAAAAAAATTTTTTTGTCATTTCGGCAATTGCGTTAGCTTAAAAAAGCAAAAAAATTTAGGGAGACGACGGCGGGCGGGAGCAAATCCTTTTTTTTTTAATCCTTCGTAGTGACTTTCTTGCAGTCCACGTAAAACCGCGACGGTCAAATTAGGCGTGTCAGGGCGGGTAGGAAAACAAAAAGCGCAATCCCCGCCCCCCAAAAAAAAGAAAGCGGTCAGGCCATGCAAGAAGCAGCGAGCACAGTCGCGGCCCTGTGTTCAGTGCCGTTGGGCATGGCCTGCATGCTCCGCCTGTTGCTGGTCCCGCTGCCGGGAGCTCGCACCGTGCCCGTAGTGGCGTTGCTAGTTGGCTGGACCACGGCGCACCTGTGCATGTTGCTTCTGTCGCGGGCACCCGGCTCGCACGCCTGCCCGCGTTACCGGACCGTGGCGGTGGCCTGCGTGCTGGCCCTGATCTGGCCGGTGCGGGCCGAATTACATGCCCGCTCGCCCACCGGACTGCTGGGCTTTGGCCGCAAGCACAACGCGGAGAAACTCTCGTGCGCTAGCCTAGCGCTGCTGTCCGTGCACGTGGGTGCGGTCGCTTTTGCGCTGTACAAGTCTGCCTGGCCGGTCCAAGCGACCACGGCAGCTTATCAGGCACTAAACCTGCACAGACTAAATCGGGACCAGCGCTGGATGGCGCGTCAGGCGCGCGGTGGTCTGCACAACGTGCCCCTGCGGGTGGCAGCCCGGGTGGCGTACGTCCGCGCGCAGGCGAGGCTCACGCTGCAGTGGCTGTTGTGCGCCCAGGCCCTGCACGTGCTGTACGCGCTTGTGTGGGTCACGCTCGCGACGATTTCTTGCAGCGGTCCGCCCGCGTTACTGCTGGCTACTATCAGCAGCCTGCTCGCTTTTTCCGAGCTGTGGCTGTGCGCCCGTCAACTGCGCATCTACCACGAGGCCCGCGCGGAAGCCGTCAAGCGCAGGCGGGCGCGGCGCGTCGAGAGCTGCAGCGACCTCCTGTCGATCTCGACGGCATGACAGACAGACACACAAATGTTATGAACTCCAAGGCGTTTTTTTTAATATTCTTAAAATTTCTAGTGCGTGCCTCCCTTTTTTTCTTTTGGTTCGGTGTGTCCGTTAGCTTGGCGCGAGGGTTGGGACGGGCGGCACGACGAGTTCGGCCCGCAGCAGCGCGGAGCCCGCGCCCAGCCGCCAGGCCCTGAGTTCTTCCGTTTCCTTGGCGTCCAGGCTGAGCAGCGCCAGCCGGCGCCCGCGGGCAAGCAGTTCGTCGTCGACGTCGAGGCGGGCAAGCCAAGCGCGAACCAGGTCACGTTGCTCCGGCGTGGAGCTGCCGGCCTTGTACACGGCGCCGTGCCTCAGCAGCAAACGTAGGAGCTCCGGATTTGGGCTCGCCAGCCCCGCGGCGCTCATGAGCGCCAGGAGGCTGGGGCCCCGCACTTGGCAGAAGCGGATCGGGTTGAAACGGCGCCGGGCGGCGGCGCGCAGGGCGCCGTGCAGCACCCGTGCAGGTTCCTGCGAATGGTGGTGCGTCACACAGAAGAACGCGATGCCCGAGGCCACGTGTGGGGCCAGCAAGCGGGGGCTCTGCAGCACGATGTCTACGGCGGCCTGCACGTCCCCGACAGCACGGGGCACGACGGGTTGCATGGCCAGCTGCAGCAGCGAACAGCTCTGGCTGCACCACGAGGTATCCACTTTGGCCGCAAGTGTCAGGTACCGCAGTGCCTGGAGGTCGTTCCACGCCGCCGCGTGCACGACCGCCGGGGCGTGCAGGCTGCCGGCCCAGCTACCAGCCATGATGTTTTCGGTGTACACAATAGAGCTGAGCTCTCGGCCGAGCTCCCGGAAGAACCTCTGGGCCTGCCAGTGGACCGCTCGCTCCACCAGGCGCATTTCTCGGACCAGCAGTTCTAGCAGCGGGAACGAGCACGCCCTGCTAAAGCTGCGCCGGTACATCGCTTGGAGTTCTTGGAACACCTTGGTCAGCTGGAAGTTGTAGCACAGAATAAACTCGAGCACGTTGCTGCCGGCCGGTTGGCGCCAGAACGCCAGGATGTGGTATTTCACCTCGGGCCTCGAGCACGCAACTGTTAGCGAATTGAGCGTGCAGTCCAGGTAGCTTTGCCAGCTCGCCCTGAGCTCGTTCGCGACCTGGGCCGCGCGTGCGGGTGCCAGCAGATAACACGCGTGTTGCCTCATCATCGCGGTGCCTGCACACAACCACCACCACGCACACCTATCTACAAGGCACAAATCCCCTCCTCTCCCCCCCACCCTCCCAAAAAAACTAAAGGATCGTGGGCGGGGGGGGGGGGGGCAAACACCAAAAAAAAAAGAATACGGCCGCGGCCCCCCCCCCACCACAACACAAACAGCAAACAGACGCGCAAATCAAGGAGAGAGTGAGAGAAGAGAGGGGGGGGGGGGGGGAGTATTTTTTCTCTGCCAACAAGTGGGAAGAGGGATTGCGGGAGGGGGGGGGCCGCGAGAGATAGGATCGTTCGTAACCAAATCGAGTGGCTTTCTCCTAACCTCCCTCCCTCCACCCTTCTCCACGTTTGCGCAGTCTTGCTTGGCCAGAAACAGCAAAATCCTCATTTCCTCCCTCCCCAAAAAAGTCGTCCAACCAAGACCGCAAAAAGGAGGAAAAACAAAAAAAGAAAAGAATCGGACAAAGATGAGCTGGACCGAACGCGTGCAGTGGGCGCTGCCCAAGGCCGAGAATCTCGACAAGAACATGATCGCGTGGATCGTCGTCAACAGCGCGAGCGCGCTGCTGCTCGTAGCCGCCGCGGCGTGGCGCCGGCCGTGTTTTGTGCGCACGGAATACCGCGCGCCGTGGCGTTAGCGGCCTGCTGCACTACTCGGTGTGGTACGCGTTCTTCTGGCTGCCCTGGACCAACGAGGGCTCCGAGCCAATCGCAAGCCAGCCCTGGGCGGCCGGCGAGCTGCTGTTTGTCTGCGCCGGGCTGTTCCTGTACGACAAGCCGTACCTGCAGAATTCCACTTCGCTGGCGCTGGGCTGCGCGGTCATGTACACGTCGGCAGCGGCGCTGGCGCTGGCGGCGGGATCGGCGGCGGCGGCCTGGGCCCTGCCGCCCGTCGCGCGCGCGCTGCTGCTCATTCCGGCCGTACAGCGCGGCTGCCGGCGGCTGCTGGAGAAAGCCGGCTCTCAGTACGCGTCGCTGACCCCGCGGCGGCCCAAGGGCTGGCTGATTGGCAAGGTGGCCGCTGTGCTGTACGGTTCGTGTGTGCTGGGGTCCCTGGGCGCGATCACGGAGCACATGAAAGGGGCGCGCCTGCTGGCCTTCTCGGCCACGCTCGGCCTGCTGGCCAGTACGTGGCTCTTGTTGTTGCAGCCGAGAGCCGCGGGAGTTGACATCGTCCCGCTAGCCGAAAACAAACCCCAGTACACCGACAGCAAACAAAAGCCCGTCGAGGTCAAACATCATCTACCAAAAGTCGGGAGGACGAAGACGAAGAAGGGGAAGAAGAAGAAGGGCCGTGAGAATTAAAAGACATACTTGCTTTAAAAAAAGTTCCCGGGCCTGAGAGAGAGAAGGCGGACCGGCCGTGCAACAAGCGACCTGGGCAGAAAGTGACTTGGTAGTGCAAAACAGCCTAGTACCGGAGCGGGGGGGGGGCGAAAAAAAAAGGTGACTGACTTTGCAAAAAACGGCCTTACCGGGGCGCGATCGAGTGGGGGGAAGGGGGCTTTTGCCAGGGACGATTGGTAGTTTTCTTTTTCTATTCCCCCCCCCCCCCCGATCGCGCCAACGGAGGGAAAAGGTGTGGAGGGAAGGAAGGAAAACAGGGAGTCTCTGCCTTTCCCCTCCCACCCGCGCTCCCTTTTTTTGTGTCGTAACTGGCAAGCCGGGCCATTTTGTTTGGGGAGACCAGGCTCTTATTTGTGCTGTCTGTTGGCAAGATGTCGTCCGGACGGGAGAACGCGAGCAAGATGGGCTGGCTCGCTTTCCACTGGGGCAACGCGCTGGTGCTGTTGGCCCTGTGTTGCAAGCAGTGGCTGCGCCTCCGACGCCTCGCGCCACGTCTCGCTGCAAATATCACGGAGGACCCGCCGCCCGCCGTGATCGTCGGCTACAGCAGCACTGCGGTGCTCAACACCGACCGGCCGCGGACGGTGGCGTGCCTGGCGCTGCTGCGCGCGATGCTGTGGACCATCTTTTTTTGGCTGCCCTGGGCGCGCGGCCGCCAACCCGCCGTGGGCTGGGCGCTGAGCGAGGCGGCCGTGTTTTCGGTGGTGCTCTTGTTGTTCGCGCGCGCCTACGACCCCGGCCGCGACTTGCTGGAGTGCGCCTGCGCCCTGGCGCTGCTCGTGGCCTACACGGTGATGACAGTGGCGGCCGTGAAGTCGGTGGTGGCGGCGTGGCTCGTGGTACCGCTGGCGCTGGCGCTGGGGGCCGCGGCAATCTTCGCGCGGCGGCTTTGGCACAAGTCGGCCATCCGCGTGCAGCCGCCGTACGAGCCGCTCGCGCCGGCCGCCGGCCTGCCCAGGCTCGCGCCGGCGGTTTGTTTGCTCATCTCGCTGTCGTGCGCCGTGGCCGCCGCGGGCGCCGGCCGCGGGAGCGAGGCGCTGGCGCTGGCGGCCGCGCTGGGCTTCGCACTAGCGCAGTGGCCCTGTTTGCGCAGCCGGACCTGTACAACCGGCACAGGAATTGCCAACGCCGGGTGATATCGTCCGAGAGAACACGGGTGGTCATGCTGTTCACGGCGGGGGGTACTAGCACAGGCGCTCAGACGTGAACAGCCCTCTCCCCCGCCTCTCGTCTGTGTCTGTTAGAACAAAAAAAAAGCAGACTGGTGCTTATGACGGCCTCGCAAAAAAAAACAATTAGACGTGTACGTGACAGAAACGGAGGAATGCAAACAAAGCCAAAAAAATATATACAGAGAGAGAGAGAGCCATGAAAGATAGGAAAAAGAGAGTGAGAGAGGGGGAGGGGGGGAAAGCGCGCGGGGAGGGTGCCGTCCCCTCCCTTGCCGACCACATCATTCCCGCGCCAATGGACCGTCGGAAACCTCTTTTGCCATTCGCGGTCAGGGGGTAGACGGGAGGGGAGAAACCACTGGAAAAAAAACGAAGACCGAAAAAAATCGACGCGAAGGGAGCGGAGGAGGGGGGGGGCGATGCTTGACAAAAGGCTGGAAAACAAAAAAAGAAGAAGCAGAAAATAAGGGGGGGGGGCGAGAGAGAAGTGGGCAAGAAAAAGTCGGGACAGGCACGGTTTAGATTTTTTGTTAAAAAAAGAGTAAAAGAGTAGAAACAAAGGCGCCGTCAATTTTTCCTTCCCTTCGACTTCTCGCCAACAAGAACAGAAAAGCATACAAAAAAGAGGGAAGTACTGCAAAAGACGGAAACAATGTCTCAGCGCATAGCAGGGGTCGCGTGTTTCAATGCAGTGCATAAGCCTGCCGGCCAAGGTGTTCTGGTCATGACTCCACAAGCGGTGTATCTTGACAGTGCAGGAAAGCACCCGCGTGTTTCTGAAACCGACGCTGGCAAAAGCGTAGACCGGCTGCTAGCTATCGAGCAAACCCTACGCCTTATGCCCTACAAGCTCGCAACGTTTGTGCTAGATCTGTCTCCACCACAGGAGCCCTGGTTCGAGGGCGCTGCGCTAAATCCAGCGCCAGCACAAGTGTCAGGCCTCACTGATCAAAAGGACAGCGTAAAATACATCTGGAGTCCTGCCAAAGTTGAGAATCCCGTGAATATAACGGAACCAAAATACAAGGCCTACGGCCAGCCTGCTGATCAGGGTTCCCGCGTGCTGGAATATCTAGAGCCTTACTGTACGAGCGCCACCACCGGCCCAACCGCCATCAAAATGCCACAAGAAAAGGGCAATGCTTGGGAACAAGACAAAAAGTTTAATTATCTCAAATCTTTGGGCAAACAAGCCTACACCAAGACAGACACGACATCAGCCATCGACGATGACAAGTTCACGACGGTCTTTCCGCCACAAGCGGGCGACGCCCTCGCTTGTACGCTCTTCTACAAGAACAACAGACGGGCCTGGGCGAAACGTCGGCCGTGTACGCGAACGACGGCATAACTCCCGTAGAATGCAACGGACATACGCTGCCGGAAATCTTCCAGGCACAGCGAGTCGACGAGGTAGTGATTGTCGGCTTCGACGCGGAGGGCGCCGTCGCTCGCACGGCGGCCGACCTAGCGTGCAAAGGCTTCCGAGTGCACATCATCGAGGCGGCAACGCTCGGCTTCACTAAGGACGGGCTCTACGGCGTGTGTCACAGGGTCGACGGCGCACCAGAAAATCTGTACGCGGTGAAACGCGACAAGATGCACCCTTGCTGTAACCAGCCGTGCCGCCACGAGAATGCGTTTGTGTACATCTGGCCGACGGTGGAGGAATTTGCTAAATGCCACGTGAATGCTATTAAGCACCGGGACTCGAAGTGGACCCTGCCCAGAAGCCTGTTCTGCGCTGCAGACATTGATCTGTTCAGACGGCTGACCTTCCCGTTGCACGTGGGCCAGAATGCGCAGACTGCGATGCACGAGGGGGCCGCGCGCGCGGCTGCCGAAATACAAGACCCAGCCAAGGCTACTACGGAGAGCTGCGGGTTAAGTTTTGGATATGACCCGGGTTCACGCGATTACAAGAACCCGCGGGACGTGGGGATCGACCGCGAACATCGCGGGCCCCAGTTCTGCCGGCCCGTGTATGAACTAAAGTACCCCCCACAAAGCGAGTGGCGCGTCAATGCCAGAGCCCTAGCGCCCGCGGGCGGGAAGTCCGCCAGCACTAGAGCCGCGACTGCGCGGGCTCCCTTGTCCGACGGCTCAGCCGGATTGATAGTGGGAGCGGCCAACACGCGCCTGTACGGGCTCGGCGTCCTGATTCTGTACAGAAACGACAAAACCATCAATTTCTTCAGTAGCCTGCACGAAGCCCAAGCGAAATTGCAACAGGTCCACAAATTCTGTGACGACGCTGCGATTCAGATCTTAGATGTCTACGTCCAGACCCTGTGCACGTTCTTGCTGGGGCGGCCTTTGCCAGAGAAGCCAACGAGTCCGGGGCTAAACCTGAACGGTGCAATTGTAACCATTCAGCCTGCAAACAACGCGTCCGCCACAGCCGCAGGCTCAACTGCCACTGTCTTCTAGAGGCAGCAGTACACCAACACTCCCCACGCCCCCAAGCGGCGGCGGAGCAGCCCCGAAGTCTAGCGGCATTGGTTACGTCATGGCTAGTACACCTGCCCTGCCAAAAGTAAGAGCGGCTTCGAGAAAGACGACGAAGGGTGGCCAAAGTGCAAGGACGCTTTCCCAGACTTCTCCGCAACTAAGGAAATACAAACCGACGTGCTCAATAGTTCGGCAAAAGATGCGGATGGTTATCAGCCTTGCTTCCGGGTTTTTGTGATGTTCGCGCTCCTGCACGCCGAAGCCGAACGGCTGTACGATCAGGCCAAAGGTGCTCTTAGTCAGCGCGAAGTGCTGCGCCAGCTGGGCGTAGAGTTGGTCAACTATGTTGCGGGCTACGTTGACTCCACCGGCAGGCTGGGGAAGGAGCACTGTGACAAGTACCCGTGCGCTTATACCCAGGCCAGGCCTCAGGTCAAAGTCGAGCTACAAACTTTGCAGGGCCTGGTGGAGCGAAATTACAAGGTTGTCGTGGCCAGGTTTGGTAAGCAGCTTTCCATAACTATGGCGGATGCGCCAACAAAGCTACAAGCTTGGCTGGGCAAAGATTTTGCAGATTTCAGGCCTCGTACGCGTACGTCGTAAAAAAGACGATTGAGCAGCACTGGCAAGAACGCCTGCCCGACCCCGCTGCCTACAAAACCGTTGACGAAATCACGTACGCACGAACGATCATGGTTGCAGACGAAATTGATGGCTTGCTCGAGGTCCACAAAGAGCACCAAACGCAACACCCGAGCTGTGCAGTCCAGGCCCAACCATATCCTCGGGACGTGCGTCAGCTCTTCGTGCAGCAAGTAGCGAACGAGGCGGAAAAGCATGGCTGCACGGATGCAGCAAACACGTTTTATGGCATTCTGTGGCCGCCCAGGAACGACACCGCTTGTGCTGCCCACATCAAGTCCATCGGGGTGCCAAATCCGAGCCAGATCCAGACCGCGGCACTGCTGGTACCAAGCAAACCTAGCCCGGAAGAAGAAAAGAATCTCCTCCACAGCCTCGCATATCACGTTCACGGCCGCTGCGCCCCCAAGGTGTTCATGCTTGTTGGTTACCCGGACGGCCACAACAGCATTGCGCTGTGCTCGCCGTCCCCGGAGGCCTAGGTGACTAAAATCTAGGCAAAAAAGAAAGCCCAGTGAATCAGCTGCGTTTTGTTTTTTTAATTAAACTACGCTTTTTACAGAAAATACCGTGCCCACTGTCTTAGCCAGCTATTGAACGGCCTTGCTTTTATACATACTTTAAAAAAAGCGGGGAGGGCCTTGTGTTTCTTTCTTTTTTCTTTGGACTGATCGGTTTCACGAGCTCGTGCCTGCGGGGTCACTGCGGGCGCGCAGCGCCAGGGCCTCCAGCCCGGACACGCGCGCTTCCAGCATTTGCAGGCGCCTGAGCGTTTCTTGTTCGAACCAGTTCAGCGACACGACCTGCGCCTGGCACTGCTGTGCCAACAGGGCATTCACGCTCGCTTGTGTCTCAACGAAGGCCTCCAAGTCCGAAACCGACGCCGCTGCTGCTTTGGGAGATGGCTGAGTACCAGCGGTCGCGTGCTGCATGCAAGAGAAAAAGAAAAGCCACGCGGTGGTTTCTGTTTTTTTTTGGGCGGGGGCGTTTTTTTTTTGGTTCTTAACAAATTTACGAGGCCTCCGTGATTTTTTTTTGGCAAACTCAGTGCCTACACACCACACTAAAAAAAAATCGACCACAAAGAGAAGGCGGCGGGGAGGGAGCAACAAATCCACTTGGTTCGGCCGAAACCACCTCTTGTCTCTTTTTTCTAGTTCTTCTTGGGAGGTTTCCTTTGGGGCCTTTTTTTGTGCGCAAAGGATGCCTGCCGGGTGCTAGGAGCCAACGGAGCAACGCGGGAGGGGGGGGGCCACAGCCCCACAAGCCCCCCCGTGGTGTTGTCTCTCCCCGTCCCGGGGGGGGGGGGCCACAGCCTCCAACCCCGGACGGCGGGGTGGTGTTCCCTTTCTCAGAAAAGACAACGCCTTGCTCTACCCCCCTCCCCCTTTCTTCTCACACCCCAATCTCGCTTTTTCTCTCTCTCCAAAGCCTCTCGGTCATGCAGGCGTGGTGGAACAGGCTGTCTTCGCAACTGCGGCAGCGGCCCGAGTGTGAGCCGTGGCTAAACGCACAACAGACACGGGAGCTGCTGGACATGCTGGCGGACTCGACGGAGCTGGGCGCCGGCTCGTACGGCACTGTGTTCGGCCAGCGGGGTGCGGTATCGCCGTTAAGCTGACGTTCGACCCCGACGGGGAGCAGGAGAAGGGCCTGAGAATCGGCGCCCAGCACGGCGTCGGCTGCCAGCTGCTGTGCAAGCTGGGCCTGAATGCCGCGACCTTGTTCAGCTACAAATGCCAACAGCGGGACCTGCGGGCCGCGATCGCGCGCACGTGCGCGCACTTCAGGCGCTCCGGCAACGATCTCGCCCGCTGGAACGGCTTCTCGGCCCTGGTGCTGGAGCGGCTGGATACGGATCTGCAAAAGTTTCTGGATTCCTGCACGCTGAAGAGCGCGGACTTGTGCACACAGGTGCTGGAGCCAGTCCTTAGCCGTCTCAGGGCCCTGAGCAGGCTGCGGTGGTTCTTCCACGACGCCAAACCCTCCAACATCCTGCTAGACGTGAATGAAGACAACGTCGTCAACAGGGTGCTGCTGGGCGACCTGGACCTGGGCTGCCTGTCCAAGCTGAAGCCGGGCCCCGACTACGGGGACGCGCTGGTAGCCTACGTGGCGTCCGTCAGCCCCGACGCGCTGACGGCGGCAACGTCCCAGCTGAGCGGTTGGGACGCGAACAGGTTCTGGAAGGCCTGGCGCCTGGCGGTCTGCTTCTTCATCGAGGGGCTTGGCAGTGACGGCGGCCGCTACTGGCGCCTTTACGCGCTGTCGCAGTTGAGCCTGCCGGAGAAGGCCGTCCTGTGCGAGGTGGCGCGCGAGCCAGCTGTGTGCTTTACAGGCACGGACACCGACAGGCTGCGCGTCGCGCTCGGGATGAACAGGCCCGAACAGGAGCAGGAGCTGCTTGCGCACCTCTCCGGCGACGCCCAGAAGCCCGTGCGGACCTTGCGTGAGGCCCTGCGCCTGCGCGGCCCCAGGCACCTCACGCTTTACGTGCTAAGCTGGCTGGCCAAGCGCCGGCGCGACCCCGTGGACAAGTCGGTCAGAGTGCTGCGGTGGGCGCTCGGGACCGCGCGTTGTAACGGGGTGCTGTACGCGGTAGTGGCCGCGCGCCTAGCGGGCCTGACCGGCTGGCCCCTCCCCACGACACAATGACTCTTGGCCGCCGCCCTTTTCTCTCTCTCTCTCTCTCGGCCGCATATTTCCCCCCGCGCCCCCCCCGCCCCTTCAAACATCCCAAGCCGCGCACTCTTTTTTTTGCTCCCCCCCCCTCCCCTGTATTTCTCTCCAAAACCATCCCCATCCCCCCCCTCGCTCGTCCCGTCCAAAGTAGTCCTTCCCGTGCTGGCACCCCGAAAAAGGAGTGCGCGGCTTGGGGATATTTGTATTTCTTATTAATAAATGTACTAGTAAAAAAAAGAATTACCAGGCTTCCAACGAATTAGCCGGGCGCGGGAAAAAAAACATGGCTGCACCAGACGGAGCAGATGAGGTCGTCAAGTTCGCCAAGGACTTTAGGAGGCTGCACGTTCGTTCCGCCGCCTGCAAATCCTCCAAATGCGTCTTTGTTTCTGAAATCAACAGAGACTCTGAGCATCTGTACGACCCTTTCCTTAAGACCCTGAAATTTATTTACAAGAACTGGGCCAAGGTCGTGAAGCTTTACATCCTGAACTTTGCGCTGGACAAGGATCCGTACCCGCCCTGGTACACGGCCCTGGCCACGGCCTTTAGCTACTTCGATTGTCCGTGCCCCGTCAACACCAGCAACATGTCGTACGTCAGTGACTTGACGGGGATGGCACAGGACCCCGACAAAGTCCGCAGCCTAAACGAACTCGATCTGGAGGTACGTGTTTTCCAGGGCGCTCTGGCCACGAAAGGCACCGTGTTCGGCCTCGTGAAGGACGTGCTGAAGAATAATGCCAGGGCTAGGCATTCCCTGCAGGACGCCCTTGACAAGACTAAAGCCCTCAGGCAAAGGAGGCTTCCGGACTCGGGAGTTGTAGCCCACAGATCCGGGCACTGCTCAGAGCCGACGTCGTCAGAAAGCCCAAGAGCAGCGACGACGTTTCGTGGTCCCTGCTTATGCAAACGCTGGTACAAAAGTTAATCGCGCGCGCGATCGGCGCGCCGCCCGTCGGCGCGACCGGCCCGAGAAAGCTCTAGGTCCGCGAGGCTTTTTTTCTTCCAAATGCTTTGCGCACCCTTTGTAACCCTTTTCTTTTTTGCACGCTGCTGTCTGTGCAGGACCAAGAGCCCAGCGCCGCCGCCGCCGAGGCAGCGCGGCCTGCGCGGGAGCGTCAATTCGTGCTACATCCGCGCGCTGATGCAGTGCCTGAGCTGCGTTTTTGCTACGCGTGTGGTTCCTGGCGAGAAAAGAAAGTGCAAGATTCCGGATTGCGTGGCCTGTGCCATTTCGAATTTGAGCGATTATGTCCAGGGCAACACGCAGGTTCCTGCAGAGAACGACGTTGATTTCAAGTGCCTAGAAGAGGCATCCCGGCACCAACATGACCCCGATGACCCGGAGCAAGCCTTGCTCTTCATCTGGCAGAAGATGCAAGAGCAATTAAGAGGCAATACCAGAAATCATCTTTCAATGCAGAATTCGAAGCAACGCTGGTTTCGTGGTTTGATCTTTTATGAATGTCAAGATTGTGAAAAACTACTTCCCAAAACAGTTGACAGCTGGCCGGCCCTGACTGGCGACGACGCGCACTGCGGCCCTCTCAGCGTAACGTGCCAAACAAGGGAGTAGGACCTAAAAGAACTTTTCACGCAACTTGTGTCTACGCAAAGTATGGCAAGAAAAGACAACCAGAAACCGGTGCGGCACAACGACTACGACACAAATCGACTTGCCCGGGCTTAGTAGAGCTCGGGAGGTATGCTCTGCCCAAGAGACCAACACAACGCGAAATACGCGATGGTCTGGTTTAACCCAGGCAAGAGACGCATCAACCCCCCGTTCACGGCGGAGGAATTCACTGTCACGTACACTCTTGGCAAAAAAGATAAGGAAGCAGATACAGAAGAAATCACGTTTCGGCTTCTGGCTATGCTGGTGCATCACGGCGACCTCCTAGGCGGCCATTACACTGCGCTCCGCAGGAGAAATGACGATTGGTGGAACGCTAATGATACCGTAGTGACAAAAGTCGAGAACTTTGAGGAGGTACTGAGATTGGCGGCAGGGCCAGGTTCACGGGTGCGGATGGTCATCTTGGAGAAGGTGCCAAAAAAAGCCCCCTCCTTCCCAACCAAATAAATGTGAAATTAAAGGGCGGGAAATGGGGGGGAAAGGCCGCCCTGTGCAATTTCCAACCAAACAAGACGGAATCTCCCGCCCGCCCTCACCAAGAGTGAGAGAGCGAAAATACATCAAAAAGAAATCTTTTGGCGATGCTAGTGCTTTTCCGGGCAACGGCGGCCTCTTCCGACGGGTCGCACGTGGCAGCCATCAAGGACTACTGGCAGAGCCAGCACAACCTGACGCACAACCTCGCGTTGCCGCCGCACCAGCGCGCCACGGCGTTCTCGGTCCAGCCCTTTGTTACTTTCCCGGACTGCCCGTTCGTCCGGCTCGTGGGCGCTCTCACACCGGAGTACAACCGGGAGAATCTACGGTGGCACTACTTCGGACCAAAGACGCGCGCGGCCCGGGAGGTGTCGTACGACGGCTTCACCTTTGTCAGGAGCCGCGTGTGGCTGCGGCAACAGGGCTGGGAGCGCGCTGTGCTGGGCTTCGAGGTCCAGTGCCGGGGGCCCTCGGCCTGCAGTCTTAACTACACGCCCGTGGTGGTGTGCACCACGGGCTACGCCACCGTGGGCGGCTTGGGCCTCGGTGCTCTGGTCCTGCTAGCCACCAACCTAGCGTTGGTGCTGTTGTTTGTCGTGCCAAGGCTGCGGTCTGTGCTTGGCACCTGCCCGCTCTGTGCCTGGGCTCCGTTTCCACCATACTAGCCATTGTGGCAATAACGCTGTGGGCCCAGCACGACGTCGTGTACACCTCTAGCTAGTCTCTCTTTGTACCCTGAAATTCAGCTTTTTTTTTATTTGCTTAGCTGCTTTTTTTTGGTTCTCTTCGAAAAAATAAAGTCTTTTCTTTGGGGCGAGAGAGTCAGGGCTCGTTGGCCCTAACGCAGCTATGCGCACTATGGCCACCACAAATTGTTCCACGTCCTCTACCTAGCGTGTCGTCACGCGCCTGTTGCATCACGTCTTCTAGTCTTAACTGTAGCCTCCTGAACGAGCATGTGACGAGAGACGACCCGTAAATTTAGGCAGCCATGTGCTTTTTTGGTTGTCCAGTGGCTGGGTTAAGCGGTTGTAGATAGTACGCGGCGGTGGTGCAGGCCCCGTACGCAAACTCAGTTTCTTGTCTCCGCACGACATAACAACGTCGAACCACCATTGGGCACAACGCTTGAGGGCATCCTGGTGTTTTCTGAGTATGTCGTAAATGCAATTCGAGCAGATGCAGAGTAACAGCTTTGGCAGCCACCGCAGGCTGTTGGCCAGCATGCTGACCAGGTTCGAAAACTTTAGAAAAGTGTGTCGTGCCTCTGCTGGAAATCTGGCTTCGGGCTGGATGCGGAGGCAATAGAACGGCTCCGCGTCCAGCAGCATGAGGTGCTGGTCAGAAAGACGGTACGCCACGTTTGCGGGCTTGAAGTCTGCAAATTCTAACCCTGCGTTGGACAGAAGTTTCAGTAGTTTGTCGAGGAAGCCATGATCTTTTGGTTTAAATCAGGCACTTGTGGTACCTTGTTGTTCAGAAGGTGCTCCAAGTCAACGTGGCCACCGGCGCTAGTACCCACAATATAATCCATGATGACATAGACGTTTTGTCCGGCCCTGTCGGTGGCCAAGCGTTCCTTTGTATCTATCTCTTCCCAGTCATTGCAGATTTGCAGGCAGCCGTAGATCTTGGGCGCCATTTCGCCATGCCTGAACAAGTACGACTGCAACTGGATGAAATCCACTAGGTCGCCTAGCAAAGGGTTCTTCAGGTTGGCGGGCTTGTGGCGCTTGGTCAGCCTCTTCAGCACTAGCTTGTGATCTTTCAACAGCAGAACCTCACCATCATCTTTTTCTACTTTTTGGTGTTAGTTCTTGTGGCTTGTAAAGTCGATACAAGTCGCTGCGCCGGATGGCCAGGAAGAGGAGGCCCTCGGGAAAGGCTTGCTTGAGTTCCCGTTCCAAGAAATTGCCGTCGCGCTGCTTTTTTGTCAGAGCTGCTAAATGGTCCGGCCAAGGCCGTTGGCTGGACCGCTGGTTGATGACATAGTAAGCAAAGGGCCGCCAGCGCAGGACCCTGCACTGCAGTTTTCTCGGGTCTAGGTTGGGTTTTTGCACTAGGGTTCGGCACTTTGGGCACCGGAAGGCGTGTTGCAGCCCAAACTTCTCAATAAGCGTCGCCCGGTTCTGGGCTACCGTGACAACTTTGCCATCGCCGCTCATTTTTAGAGACATATAGGGCGAGGGAGGGGGGGGGGGCACAGAGCAGACAAAAGCGAAGAACGAGAACGGGCGGGAGGGAAGAGAGAAGAGGGCGGCGGAACCGAAGACACAAATAACGGAGAGCAAAAAAAAAACGGAGAAGAAAAAAAAAGGGAGCCAAAAGGCTTTTGTCTAATCGACCCCGGCGTTTCCCCCTCCATTCCCTTACGCTCCAATTGCCGGTGTAGGGAGAGGGTAGGGCGCGGCGTTTGGCAGGGGAAGTAGTTTCCTTTCCCCCCCTCCCCTTCCTTCTCCCTCCCGAACCACCTTTGCCCCCCCCCTTTCTCCCTCCCGAACCACCTTTCCCTCCCCTTTCTGTTTTCTGGCCGGTAGTGCGGCCCCCCCCCGCCTCCTACTTCTCGGAAACAAAAAAACGAGAAGTAAGTAGGAGGGCCTGGATGGGGGGGGGCCAGAGGCGTGGGAAGGGGAAGGAATAGGCGAGAAGAGGCAAGGAGCTAGCAGAAAGGAAGGTGGTTTTACTTCTTGCCGCGCGTTGACCTTTGCCGTTTTCCCCTTTGCCCGTTCTCCCCCTTTGCCATTTTTCCGATTTCCTCCGTTTTCCCCCTCTTGTTTTTGAATAGCCCCTACCGAGGGATGCCCCGGCGCAGGTTGAGCCGTGTCCAGGAGGAGGCGGTCGAGTACTGCGTCAAGCACCGCCGAGTGTTGCTAGCGCTGGCCCCGGGCACGGGCAAGACGGCGATCGCGCTGACGGCGCTGAGCCGCACACGGCAGGATAGTTTGCCCGCGCTGATCCTGAGCCCCACCAGTAACTGCAGCCACTGGATTAAGGAAGCAGAGCGTTGGCTGGGCATGCGGCACCGGCCCGAGGCGTACCAGGGCCAGGCGGTAACGGGGCAGACCACACACCTGTGCCTGATCGGCAGCGGCCAGCAGAGGTTTCCCGTGCCCGGGGCGCTGATCTACGTGATGTCTTACCAGATGGCGCTGAGCCTGTACAAGCAGGGCAGGCTGCAAGCGGGGTTGCGCGCCGCCATCCTAGACGAAAGCCACGTGCTGACGAACATGCGTTCGCAGACCATGCTGATGACGCACAGCCTGTTCCAGCAAGCGCTCGTGCCGATGTGCCTGTGCCTGACGGGGACGCCGGCCAACCGCACAGTGCAGCTGTGGCCGCAACTGACGCTGCTGTGCCCCGACGGGCTGCGCGCGCGGGGGCTGACGTACAGCCGGTTCGTGATGCGGTACTGCGCCGGGCGCCAGGTGCAGCGGGGCTACGACCGCGCGGCGCGCAAGCCGCTGTTCGTGCTGGACGCCGCTGGCAGCTCTAACCTAGCGGAGCTGTGCAAAGTGCTGGCGCAGTTCTGCCTGTTTACCGGGGAGGCGTCGAGCGCCGAGGAGGGCGAACTGGTGCCGGCGAACGGCGTGGCGGCCGGCGCGCAAGGAGAATTCACGTACGAACGTACGAGCGCCGGGTCGTCATCCTGAAGCCGGCGGCTGCGGACGCGGAGCGGCTGGACGCGCTGTGGCGGCACGACGTCAGCAGCCTGCCGAGCCTGGAGGCGCAGCTCGGCGCCCAAGAGGTTGTCGACGTGAAGGAGGCGGAGGCGGTGCTGTCGTCGTACGGCGGCCTGCCGCTGGAGCTGCCGCCGCAATCGGCGGCGCCGCCGCCACCCAAACGACGGCGTTTCCAGCGGCACCAGGACGCGCAGCCCGAGCTCTCGCGGCTGCTACTGTTCAGCCGCTGCTACGACGAGTCCAAGAAGGTCAAGCAGCGGCTGTCACACGCGTTCTTTCAGCGCGAGGTCGAGCCCCTGCTGCGGGACAGGCATTCGGCCCACAAGGTGCTGCTGTTCTGCGAGAACCAGGACACGTGGGAGCTGCTGCAGCAGTGGTTTGAGGGTGTGTGGTCGCACAAGCGCCGGCCGCACAAGTACTTCGTAGCCATCAACGGCACCACGCCGCAGGCCAAGCGCGCGGAACTGGTGGCGCAGTTCCAGGACACCCGCCACTGCCGGGCGGCGGTGCTGAGCATCCGCGCGGCCGGGCAGGGGCTAAACTTGCAGGCGGCCAACCACGTGTTCTTCTTCCAGCTGACGTGGTCCGGCGGCGACCTGCTGCAGGCCGAGCGCAGGGCCTGCCGCAAGGGGCAGAAACGGCACGTCCGGATCTGCATCCTGTTGCTGGACACTTTTATAGAACGCAGGCAGTGGGCGCTGAACATGGAGAAAGTCACGAACCAGACCACGTTCCTGCGCCGGCCGGCCGTAGCGAACCAGCTGCAGACCGCCGACCACGAGTTTTTTGTTTGCCCGCCACGTTTCTCTCTTTCTTTCTGCTGTTTTTTTAGTGATAATTTCTTTTCTCCCGCCCGCCAACGTTTGCTGATAAAATAAAAAAAAAGCGACAAATTAAATGTTTTTTTTTGGGCATAATTTATAATGCAAAGGGCATGAAGCCTACCGGATTAAATCGAGAGTGCGTGCTACCAATCGGTACACAAGTGCGCCTGGCGCTGCACGAATCGCTAGGTCTGCACAAGCCATCGCGTGAATGCAAGAAGTGTGGCGGCGTGGTAACAGATACTACCAACGACCATGAGAACTTTCATCGCAAGGTCCTGCGTTGGGTTCCCTTTCGTGAGACCATGCAGGACTGCACTCTGTATGACATCCGTGCCGCCGTGATACAGGAAGACATGAGAGACACCATCGAAAAGGCTTTTATGTCCACTTTCCCAGCCGAGGTACCGTGCTGGGAGATAGAAGAGAGTGAATTTAACAAGTCGACGGAGCTGACTGTAGACATACGAGTTTTCAGGGGAGAGCTACTATTCAAGCGCATACTCGGTGCACAAGAAAAACCCTGGCCGGGAACAACAGGGTCGTACGAATCCAAGATTGTAGATTACCTGCAATTGCAACATTGCTTAGCGAAGAAGGCACTAGCTCCGGTGGTTTACGGTTGCTTGCAGGTCGCGGGCTCTGCCGACAAGTGGATGGTCATGGACTTTGTCCCCGGGCCCGTCGACAACAACGTATCCATGGATTTGGAGTCTCGTGCCTTCAAAACGTGGCTAACAGAAGACAGGACCAAAGACGTAGTGGAGGCCTTCGATAAATTCCTCAAAGACGCGATGGAACAGCTCGCCTTGTACAGGATAGTACACAGCGACCTTAAACCAGCGAACATAGTGTTGACCCTGGACCCAAAAAAGCACAAGCCAAAGTTCCTGTTAATCGACATAGACCCATTCTACTGCTTGCTGGTACGGCGTGTGTCACAGAAAACCAACGCACCCAAAGTCGTAGCCACTGTCAAGCTATCAAACGCGTTGAACCTCTTGGCCTCCTCCATTGACGTCCTCCCGCGCGATCTGCTTCGTAGAGTCGGCACCTATGTCGTGAATCTGCTAGGAACAGAGGGCCAAAAGACCTTTCACCGGTGCGTGCATTGGCGGTTCGAAAGCGTAGGCTCTGTAGGATACCATGGCAGCCCTGCGCTGCAGGCCTTACACTATCTACATACAATGTTCACTTACAGAAAAGGTATGAGGCTGCCCGAAAAAATGAGCAATCTGTCTTGGCTCCCAGCGGCCGCAGCGCGTTGTAGTTTTCTGGAAGAAGATCCGCCAGATTCCGGGTCGTATTATTTCGCTCGAAACAGGTACTTTAACACGCAGACGGAACAGAGAACCACTCTCCAGATAGAGGACGTCAATACGTTCATGGGGACCATCGTCCGCACGGCCACGGCTAGGCTCTCTGGTTCGGGAGAGGGTGTGCCCGAGGTCGGTAGAATGCAAAAACAACCGAGCAACGAAACTATTCTGCGGCCCAACTCGTCCGCCTTTGAGTAATTAACACGCATTTTTTTCTTCTGTCGCCGGCACGTTCTGTCAAGGTGTTTGCATCTTCCATAAATTTGGTTGCAGACAGAAAAACAAAGTCTCTCTTTAATTAGCTATAAATCTGCTAGCTGGGCTTTTGGGTGCTCGCAACCCTATCGCCTTGATCCCACGTGCCAATTAAAAGTAATCTAAGAAAACAAGAATGAGCAACGATAAACCAAACCGTTTTTAGTTCAGAGCCATGCTCTGCCCCCCCCCCCCCCGTTTCCGTGCCAGCTTAGGCCGACCGTAAACCTTGCAAGCGACAGGTGTTCTCGTTAGCTACGTGCGAGGGGTTTTTTTTGCAGTGCGCCGCTTCTCTTTTCGCTGCTTTTCTTTTCGTTGTATTCTAGTAGGATACAGTTCGTCGATGATGAGGCCTGCTAAGTCTTTAGGATACTCTCGTTCTATTTCTCTCAATACATTCTGCGACCTGAAACACGAGCCGCAAAGCTTTTTGACCTCGGGAAGCTGGCGCAAGATCGTGATGACCCCGTTCTTGAAACAGATGCAGTCGGCGTAGTGCAGCAAAGGCTCTGCCGCAGACAAGAAATAATCTCTAGATACGAAGGCTAAGCTCTGGTCCCTTTCGGCGGAGTTAACACCCCGAAACCGAAAATACTCCCAGACGTACTCCCAGGCCAAGCATGAGTCGAATTGGCGCGAGTAATCCTCGAGGTCCGTGGTGACAAGTGACAAGACATACGCTTTGTACAGGAAGACTATCTCCATCTCCTTTCCTTTCAAGTTGTAGTCTGCGGGCGGGGCGTCCGGATATATGCCTAGTTCGTGGAATTCAAAGTAATCAATCCAGGCGTTGCTTGCACCGTCGTCAAAACCGTCTTCGTCATCAAGGCGCTTGTTGCGAATTTGTTTCTTCAGCTCCTTCAATGCGGGTTCCCCAAAGGTCTCGTTCAAGACTTTGGTTACGTGATGACCCCAGTAGTCATCGAGCAGCGTTTTCGTCATTCGGTTGCAGAGTTGCCTCCTGATGACACCATTGTCGACAACCCGCAGCAGGTTGAATTGGGCGTCGGATGGGTCCGATAGGACCGATTTGCCTTCCATGAATTCTCGCAAACCCGCACGGTCTTCATCGCCAGCTTTGGCCCGGAGGATCGACCCGTCGTAAGGCTTGGTGTCCGCGTTTCGTTGCATGTAATCAACAAGCCGTGCCATAGGCCAGAACAAGTTGAGCAGGTAATCTTCGCTGGGAGGCGCGGATGTCTTGGCTTCCTGGGGCTGCATTTTGTACAGCTCGCCTCTTAGGCCTTCCAAGCATCTTTGGACTGAGCCGTCCAAGCGTTGTTTGGCTTCAGGCTCCATGCGTCGTTTTAGATAATCTTCCAGCATGACCAGGTAAGTTAGCAAATTCTGATCATAAAGTCCGATCAGATGTGCTCGCGCTAGCGAGCAGGCTTTGCGGCAAAGATACACAGGGTGTGGATATTCTGTGTTTGAATTCCACAGCGCCTGCCCCAACGTCTTTCCGAGCTCCCGCCCTAGCTTGTGCATAACTTGTCGGATGCCCTGGCGCACGAAATACTCTCGCACGTGTGATTTTAGTTGGGCTGGATTTGATACAGAAATGGCATTTCGTATGACTATGAAGGCGGCAACCGGAGGTAATTCCTTCACATTCAGACGCAAGGGATGTTCTTTGACCTCTTGTATAAAGTCACGCAGGGCCTGTATTACGGTCATACACTCCTTCTTTTTTCTGTGTCAACTTTCCAAGCCTCTTTTTTATTAATAAAAAGTAATTGTTTGTGTCTCGGTTGTAGTCAGCCAAAAAAGAAATGTTACACGACGAAAAACAGAAAGTACATATTTTGGTGCTCGCCCCACCTCCTTCTCTCCTTCCTCCCCCCCTCTTCTTTGCGTCTCCTATCCCTCCCGCTCCCTTCGTTAAAAAAGGAATTTAAATCAAGGAATAAATTGTTTAATCACAAGAAAACAATTTGGAGGTAGGACAACGCAGCCAGCCGCTTCTTTCCTTGAGTCTGGTCTCCCTGTCCTCTCTCTCTCTCTCTCTATTCGTCGTCTTCATTCGAATCCTCCTCCTCTTCTGTATCCCCACCATCGCCGCAGAGGCAGGACTCCAGGAGCGGGCCGTTATCAAAGTCGTAAATGAGACGAATCTCGCCGCAGTGCTCTTGTGGACAGTATTGAAAACCGCCGAAATCGGATTCGGCCCTTAGATTTCGCAGCATTCTCTTGGATTCCTTGGCAATAATATCACACCCTGAGAATGCAGTCACGATGTCCAGGCTCAGCTGTTTAAGCTGTTCGAGGCTCTGGGCCTCCCGAATTTCCTTCGACAGCTCCTCGAACTTGGCTTCGCCGGTGATCAGGGCTTTGTACGCCTTGCGGTGCTTTTCGCGGAGGACCACCTTTTCGGTTCGGGCCTGCACTTCTAGCGCGTGCACCGGGCATAGCCTCTGCTCGGCGCCCCGCCCCGCGGGGCTATTAGAGGGCGCCCTGGTTGTCGGCTCGTCCGACTCCTCCTCGTCGTCCTCCTCCTCGTCCGCTTCCTCGTCCGACTCGTCGGCACCGTCGCTGGACCAGGTGGTGAGGAAACTCAAGTACTCCAGTTTGTCACCGCCGTGACGGAAGGGGTTGCTCACCTTCTTGTCCGGGGTAACGAAAGCCCCTTCCAGCAGTTCGTTGCAGCCCGCCATTATTTGGTCAAGCCAGGCCAGCAGCCCCTTGGCCAAGCGGAAGGAGCTGCGCCTCTCGTAGCCGAGTTCTGTTTCTTCCGCCTCTAGCTTAAACAGCACGCCGGCGTCGGACAATGGGCGCAGCTTTTCTGTATCTTGGAGCAGCTCGAGGACGCGCCCAAACGCTTCGCGATCTTGGATAGAAGCTGCGGAAGTTGGCTTTGTTAGTGCCCTTTTCTTGAGGCCTTGCAGGTACTCGTGCAAGGCCCCGTCATCGTACACTCCGGATTCGAAGCCACGCACGGCACGCTCGATTTGCTTGTTGAGAACTTCTGAGCGTTGGGGCACGTGCAGGGCTAGCGCTTGGGTAAGCTGTTGCCGGAGGAATTGCTGGTAGATGCGATAGAGTAGTTGCTCGAACAGCTCGATACGCCGGAGGGGCTGCTCTTCTTTGAGGCAGTTGTCCATAAGTTCCGCCCAGCCGAGAGCTTCCGTGGGCGCAGAGGCACAGTGCTTCTTCGGTGCTGGTCTGGCCTTGGGTCGCTTCGTGCGCTTGGCGGTCTTGGAGTTCACGGAGGTAGACATGGCTAACACAAGGTAGAACAAAACAAAACAAGCACCAGCTTGTGTGTTGCTGTGCAAAGGTTATACGCAAAAAGTCCATTCCGCCGAGTAAGGTTTGTGTGTGTGAATTTGTAAATGAGTGTGCATTTGTGAATGTGTAAATCTATGTGTGAATTTGTGTGTGGTTGTACGTTTTTTGGCAGATTTTGGTTGGTTGTGAGTGGTTTTAGAAAAAGGGTTGTTTTTTGTTTTTGTGTGTGAAATTGTTGTTGCAGTTTTAAGACGGTTTTTACGCAAATGGTCGATTAGCCAGAGCTTGAGAGTGTGCGTGTGTGCTTGTGCGCTTGTGTGTGCTTGTGTGCGTGCGCTTGTGTGTGTACGTGTGTGTATGTGTGCGTGTGCTTGTGTGTGTACGTGTGTGTATATGTGTGCTTGTGTGTGTGCGTGTGTGCTTGTGTGTGTGCGTGTGTGTATGCGTGCGTGTGTTTTGTGTGCGTGTGTTTTGTGTGCAACCATGCAGGTTTGAGGTATGTTTGGGGGAGGGCCTGCTTGCGCTACGTGCTCACAATGTTGCAACTCTCAATAGGTTTTTTCGAAGCACAATGTTGTTTCGGTTTTTTCCACGGCAAAATGCGTGCTCGATAATCGTGGCCCCCTCCCCCTCGCTTCCCCCACCATTTCGCTTTCCTCCTTTTTTTATTCACTCTTGCGTTCTTATACACGTACGATTTGAAAATCTACGCTAGCTTGCGTGTATGTTTACCGAATTGATTGTGTGTGTGTGTGCGCACGGCATTGACCGTGTGTGTGTGCGTGTGTATGGGTGTGTGTGTAGGTGTGCGTGTGTAGGTGTGTGTAGGTGTGTGTAGGTGTGTGTGTGTGTGTGTGTGTGTGTGGGTGTGTAGGTGTGTGTAGGTGTGTGTGTATGTGTGTATGTGTGTGTGTGTGTGTGGGTGTGCGTGTGTGTGTGTGTGTGTGTAGGTGTGTGTGTGTGTGTGTGGGTCCGCGTGTTTACGGATTGGGTTGTGTTGTGTGTGTATGTGTGTGTTTTTGTACATCCCGAATGTACGTCTGCACACAAATGATTGCGTGTAATGTGCGAGTGTATGTGTGATATGCGAGTGTGTACATTGTGCTCACCCAACACGCGCATTTCTGCACCTACATGCCAAACCCCCTCCCTCCCTCCCCGCCTCCAAAGTACGCTTGACCCTTTTTCTCACATTTCTGTTTGTGCCTCTAATCCTAGCTCTTGTTTGCATGCAAGAGCCAGCCCCCAAGAAACAAAGGGTAGACGACACCAAATCGAAACATTATCGCGCCCTGATCATAGAGCAGCTACGGCTCAAGCTACAAAAGGCCAAGTTCGAAGCAGAAAGTCAGACGCAGACCGCAGAACGAGCTCAGGAGACGTTCGATGCCAAGAACAAGGCCAAGGCAGAGCTAGCTAGCCAACTCGAGCTCTACGAAGTTGAACAGATCCAGTTAGAGGACCGGATAAACGCCTTGCAGAGCAAGCTCGAGCAGCGCCGGAATAGCCAGCGCGACCTAGCGGAGAAGCAGAGCAAGGCCAAGGGCCTGCTGTCCAACCTCAACAAGAGCACCTCCCGGGCCGAAAAGAACCTGGCCAAAGCACAAGCCAAGCTCAAGGAAAAGACAAAAACGGTCAGGCAACTGGAGGACGAGCTGCACGAGGTACGGAGCGCTCCGTCCCTGCTGGATGTGCTTGTGCCCGAAGCCAGCCGCCTGAAGCTTTCTCAACTGACCAGCGCGCCGTCCCCGGCGGACGAACCCCCGAGCCGCCCCGTGCTGCCCGCCCACCTGACAGTGACTTGCGCGATTTGCTGCGATGAAAACGCGCCTGGCTACTCGTGCCCGGCCGAGGCCTGCGTACCCAAGGTCCCCGCCTGTGTAGGCTGCCTGCGCCAGAAGATCGGCATATGGGAAAGGGAGGGCCCCGTGCATCTCTTCAACAGGAGCCAGGGCCTGCCGGCGTGCGTAAGCTGTGCGAACCCGTGCTCCCCCAACGATCGTGCGGTGCTACAAGCCTACGAACCACGGGCAGTAGCGAACTGTCTGTCTTTCCGGGCCCTGGCGCTTGCCTTTGTTGAAAGGCGCGAGGCTTTGCTGCGGGAAGAGCAGGCCAGGGCGCCCGCCCTGGCGGCCAAGATCCTTGATCGCGCCAACACCTTTCGCTGCCCTTGCAACAGCGGAGGCATGGCGTGCAACGCCAGCTACATCAACAACTACCTGAAGAAGACCGGAGAAGTCGTGGACGGCGAGGAGCGGTACGTCAGCGACACCAACTGCTTGGTGGTCAAGTGCGAGGTGTGCACGGGCCAGTTCTGCGCTCTTTGCGGCTACGCGCCCACCGAGATCGAAAGGCAGGAGTACAAGGAGCTGCACAATGGCGAGGACGTATCCCGATATACACCACGACCACTTCTACGGCCGGCGTTGTCGCATGAACTCGCTTCCCCTCTCGGAAGCCGGCGAGGGTCGCGTGTACTTAACCACCGCCGAGGACCGCGAACTCTTTGCAGCGCACTGCCGCGCCCGCGCCTACCTCATCGCAGCCCAAGAACTCCGCGACGTGCACAACGAACTCAAAGTGCAGGTGGCGGAGCGGCTCGTGGCCCTGGACAAAACCTTTGTGGATTTCAATCCCGTGGAACCTAACTGGCTCTGTCCGTCTCGCACGTGCATCAAGGACGGCACCGGGGCCTGTTGCAGCTGCACAAGTGGAGCGTCGAAGTGCGCCTGGCAGCAGTCGAGCGCGCGCGACACAGGTTAGGGGCAGAGCTCACCGTGGCTCTGGCCACGGTGGATAGGACCCAAAATGCCCTGGTGCAGGCGCAGCAGCAGCTGAGCAGTGTGCAAGGCTTGCTTTCGGCAGAAAGAACCCTCCGCCACGCAACACAGGAACTTTTGAATCAGAAACTGCAAGAGGCGCGACGGCGCCAGGAATCTTTGGCAGCAGACCTCCTCCGCTCTAGAAACAAGTGCTGGCTCCTAGGGAGAGAGCCTGTCCAAAAATTAATAAAATAATTTTTTTTTCTTTTCTTGTACACCAAAAAAAAAGAGGCGAGAGAAGGGGGGAAGGAAAGGGGAAAAGGGGATTGTGTGTGTGTGGTGTGGTGGGGGGGGGGGAAGGGGGCAGAGAGGCTTGTTCTATTCCTGCGTCTTGCCGTCCCCGCTGTTTGTTCTCTTTTTATTTATAAAGAAGGAGAAGGGCCATGTCGGAAAACCCAGTGAAAGGAAACATATTAAAAGGAACCATTCCCGAAAAGTACCAGAGACACATATCCCTGAGCCTTTTTGAGGAGCAAGGTAATGGTGCCGCTGCTGAAAAAAAGGTCACAATCCGCTGCTCGTATACTTCTGACAAACTCCACCAAGAGTGTAGTTCATGGGTACCCCAGCTGCAGATCGTGTGCTCAGAGGTGCCCGTCGTCGAGCAGGGCTCCGCGGCCCTCGCCGACCCCTTGATTTCCTTTGCGTTGGTCCCCAGGCCACAAACACCCAACGGGCTTGCCATCGCACTGAGAATCCACCGGAAAGTGGCCACCTCGTTCTTGCCAATCAGCCAGGATTTTCAGAATAATACTCTGAAGACGCAAGGAAAATTGCAAAGCCTAAAGCAGGTGGTCGAGCTTTGGCTCGCATACTCTGTGCATCTGTGCCGTAATGAGGTGCAGTTTCTGAACAGCCAATCCAACCTCCCCCGCCCGACGACGGCTGTCAACTGGGGCTGGGAAACCCCTGGCAGAGCTCTTTGTTATTTTGACCCCGGGCTCTCGCAAGAAATAGAAGCCGAGCTCCGGTTCCGCATCGACCAGCCCGGCGTTGCCCCGGACAACCCGACTATTGTAGCTGGCGGGAATAGGTATACGCTGGATTTCCGCCAGGCCACAATTAGGAACCAAAGAGGCAGTGGGAGTGAAAAGAAGTACAAGCTGTGCCGGATAGAAGTGCGAGACGCTCCCCATGTGCACGAGAACCTCCGCCAGGCACCTGAGGAAGACAGCGCACAAGTGGAACAAAAGGTGCTGGAAATCTTTATGAGTTCCATGGCCCCGTACGCCAAGGTGCACTTGATCCAGAGGGTGGTGCGCCCCCCCCTGGAGCAACTGTACCAAGCTACCCATAATCTCCTCATGGAACAAGAAAAGTCCCTGAAAGTAATGACCCTCTTCCACGGCACCCAGAGCATCCACTTGAACTCCATCTTGGCTATGGGCTTTCAGCCCAACTTTTGCGTTCAAGGAAAATATGGCAAGGGTTGCTACTTTGCAGGGAAATCCAGAGACACCGTATTCTATAGCTCGCCGGATTCCCAAGGGCTCTACACAGTGTTGATCTGTAACGTCCTCGTCGGCTCTATCGCCATCAACACCCGTCCGGGTTCCGGGGTGCTCTACAAGGATGCGAGTATGAGCGCTGTCTACAGCAACTTTGTCGATAACCTGTCCAACCCCGGCATATATGTGACAACACTTAGCAACCAGGCTATCCCCAAATACGTTATTCGCTACAGCTTGAACAAACACTGGTATAACGGCCAGCTGCTACAGAGCTTTGGCGGCATATCTAGTCAGCACACCTCCCAGGAGGAAAAAGAGGTTGTGTCCTTGGTGCAACAATTCGCAAGAATAACTGCTCTCGTCGCCAAGCAGTGCGCCTGCAAGGCTCACTCCGACGACCCGTGCGAGGAGTGTGACAAAATGCGAGAGCTTATTGCTGACAATGCAGACCTGATTCTGCAGCAGGACAAAATGGGCTCTGAAATCCTAGGAAAACTGTACGAGGCAGCAAGGTCCGAGCTCATCACGGAACAGTACTACAAGAATTTCCCTAAGTCTTCTATAGCGGACATCCTGGTCTCTAACCTGGTCTGGCAAGCCACGCTTAAGTTTGGAGCCAATAGCGAAATACTCCAGGTGCTCGGGGACCACGCGCTGTGGGAAATAGATTGGCTCGAACACATGTTTTGCCTCGAAGAAGAAGAAGGAGAAGATGACGCCGTCGGTGCCACCGACGACGGCCTTTGTGCCAGCCTGTCGTGGCACCTGGCAAACCGTGGCCGCGTGCAAGAACTCAAGGCGATGGCGGCCAAAGGGGCGGACCCTCACAGAGAAGACGATGACGGCACGTGTGTCCTGACGATCGCACTGCGCCCACACCTCCAGCACAATGTCCCTGTCTCAGCTAGCGTACAAATGGTCGAGCACCTTCTCGATTCTAAGAAGCTCATCCCCTCCTTAGCCTTCGATGTCTTTCGCACTCATTTCTTGACGGAACCGGCCGATGAAAGTCCAGAGCAATATCAACGCGCCCAACAGGTTTCCCTAGCACTGCTTTCCTCAACACGCTTCCTCGAACTCTTCCAGCAACAAGACCTTGCGAACGAGGACGGTCGTGGCGGCTTCTTCGGCCGGGCCTATGACGAACAAGAGAATGACCCCTCCCCCACGTCTCTGGCCTGGCTCATCCCCTCCTTGCTACAAGCCTTGCCCCGCCTCAGACGACCTCTTGGCAAAGTCGCACAACAAAGGCTGCAGGCCGACCTAGAAAGGGGGGGGGGGGGGGCGCCGCGCCCCCTAGCTTTCTTCCAGCCCGCTTGCGCGAGCTGGGAGAGGGCGCCCACAATAATGCCCGCCCAGCAGCAACGAGCGGCACGACGTCGCAAGCAGCAACGCCGCAAGGCACGCACGCGTAAGGCAGCAGACGGACACGCACAGCAAGAGCCCGGCGCCGAGACTTACAGCCTCAGCCGCATCAACGAGCGCCTGCAGAACGACACCTTGCAGAAAGCCGACGACGGGGTCGACGACGGCAAGGAGTTGATGCGCGCGCGTTCCCTTCTCAATGGTGCCACTCTGCATCCCCAGATTATACCGCACGCTCGGCTAGACGACATCTACAAGGAGCCCGCGCTGTTGATGCGCGCGCACTTTTTTTACCCAGCGGATCTGGCGTGCCTCGGGCTAGAGGCAAGCGTGGCTTCTTCGGTGCTAGTCCGCACAGTTGTCTACATGTTGTGGGAGCAGGACTTAAACCCCATGCCTCCGCTCTGGTCCCCCAGCTCGCGCCATCCACAGCGCATGCTGTGGCGGGACGAAATTACCATCTACACCTTGCCGCGTGTACTAGCGGAGCCGTGCCTCTTGCGAATTGCGCACCAGCCCCCACCAGTAGGGGCGGCCCGCTTGCGCGCGTCCCTGCGTGCCATCATTCAATACGGAGAGACTCTGGCCATTGCGTTGCAACAGACGCCTGACGCTTGGGACGCTGCCCTACAAGCCTGGCGAGCTGTGCTCCAGGGCGCTGCTGCGGTGTGCAGAGCGCTGGGGCTGCCGCCCCTGGCCCAGCTACTGACGACGACGGACTCGCACCCAACCCCGCCCCGCCCACAAATTGTGCTGCTGGCCGCGCGCCTGCTTCAGCTGCCCCAGCAAGCAGAGGCCGAGGCTCTCGCGCGGCTTGTGCTCACAATCGAAGCCACGGCCGCCGGCGAGCCCGATCCCCCGCCCGCTTTTGAGGCAGCGATAGACATCAAACGCAAGTGCGTAGTGTGCGACAACAAGGGCTCGCTCCAAGTCCAAATCCAGGCGTGTTGTCCCGATAATGGCCTGTGCAAGCGTCCGAGCTGCCGCCGTGTGTTCGAGCGGCAGTTCTGCCCCTCCAACGCAGACTTTTGCAACCTGTGTCGTGCGCAAACCGAGCAGGCGCTCGCGCTGGGCGACATTCAGCTGCAGCCCGGCCCCGCCTGGGGCACCACAAGACGCATGCTGCGGGCCTTTAGCGATCGGCCCGCGCGCCCACTCGCTGCGACTGGTTAAGCTGATGATGATGATGATGATGATGTTTTCATGTTTTTTGCTAAGTGTAGGCCCGAAGCATTAGGTTAAAAAAAAAAATTGTACTTTCCGAAGCGCGCTTTAGGGGAGCGGGCTGGATGAGGCAGAGGGGGGGCGGGGGGGGGGGCACGGGTCCTTATATTCCGGCGCCTGGACGTGGAAAGCAAGCACGTTGCCGTGGGTGTAGTCGCACAGCAAAGGCTGCGCGCCGACCTAGAAAGGGGAGGGGGGGGGGGGGGCGCCCCGCTCCTAGCTTTCTTCCCAGCCCGCTTGCGCGGGCTGGGGCAGCTTTCCCCCTTGTCTGCAGACTGCATGGACAGCCGCGCCATGCAAAGGTTCGTGAGCCAGCACGGCCGCCGCCCGAAGCGGCAGCGGCCCGACGAAGACGACGACGGCAGGAGCAGCAGCAGCAGCAGCCGCCACGCCCGCCAGTCGTCCGCGGTCCGGCTGTGGCTGCAGCGCCTGGCTAGCGCCGAGCCGTTCGTGGAGCGGCGGCTGGGCGTGCGCATGCTGCAGCACTACGGCGCGGCCTTCAAGGTCCTCGAGGGCCAGAGGCTGGTGTTTAAGGAGTGGCGGGGGGGCCAAGAGTCGGCGGACCGGCCGGCCTGTGAAAGCTGCTACGAGCACGAAAACATCGCGACGCGGGCGACCGTCCGCCAGGACCGCGAGTGGCCCACGCTGTGCGCGCGGCACGGCTCCGCCTCGTCGGAAGGCATAGAAAAGGAAAGGCGGGGGGGTGGGCAGGAAGCTAAGCAGCCAAAGAAGAAAGAGAGACTACCACAGCCGAGCGCCATGGCACCGGGGCAGGTGCTTGCTCATTCGCAAGGCGGGCGTAACTACCAATTACGGGTAAGTGCAGGCGGTGCCTTGTTCAGTCGAGCTAGCAAGCTGCCTCAGGGTTGGACGCAATGGAAGTTTGCCTGCGCAAGTTGCTGGCACAGAGACAAGGTTGTCGTCGCAGGCCTGTATTGGGCTGAAGACGGGCAACAGCGCCGATACAAACTCTGCGCCAAGCACGCCAGAGAGCGCGGCTGTTACGAGGTGCAGAACCCGTGCAAGGACTGCCCCGCCGGCGCCCAAAAAGAAGCACACTTTGCGGACGAGCAAGGGCGCAGCAAGAGGCTGTGCGCGGAGCACGCCCGGGCGCGAGCATGCCACGAGGTGAGAAACCCGTGTGAGGACTGCCCGGCGGACGCCCAGAAAGAAGCCCACTTTGCGGACGAGCAAGGGCGCAAGAATCGGCTGTGCGCGGGGCACGCCCGGGCGCGAGGCTGCCACGAGGTCTTGACCCCGTGCGAGGACTGCCCGGCCGGCGCCAAGAGAGAAGCCAGCTTTGCAGACGAGCAAGGGCGCAAGCAGAAGCTGTGCGCGGAGCATGCAAAACTCAGAGGCTGCCACGAGGTGCAGATGCCGTGCGAGGACTGCCCGGCGGACGCCAAGAAACAGGCCAACTTTGCGGACGAGCAAGGGCGCAAGAATCGGCTGTGCGCGGAGCATGCGAGACTCAGAGGCTGCCACGAGGTGCGAATTCCGTGCGAGGACTGCCCCGCAGGCGCCCAGAAAGAGGCTGCCTTTGCAGACGAGCAAGGGCGCAAGCAGAGGCTGTGCGCGGAGCATGCCCGGGCGCGAGGCTGCCACGAGGTGCAGAACCCGTGCGAGGACTGCCCGGCCGACGCCAAGAAACAGGCCGCCTTTGCGGACGAACAGGGGCGCGGGCAGAGGCTGTGCGCCGAGCATGCCCGGGCGCGAGGCTGCCACAAGTTCTTGAACCCGTGCGAGGACTGCCCGGCCGAGACAAAGAAAGACGCCAGATTTGCGGATGAGCAAGGGCGCAAGCGAAGGCTGTGCACGGAGCACGCGTTTGCGCGCGGGCTGATCCCTAAGCCGGTCGCGGGCTGCTCGATCGCGGCGTGCAGGCTGTGGGACAGGTTAGAGCAAGCCCACCCCGGCTGGCGGATCCAGCACAAGCATTTTACTAATGGCGCCGACGTGCCCCGGGGGTCCGAGGCCCGAGTCCCGGGCACGAAGCTGCTGTTGGATGGCTACGACGAGGCCCGGAACTGCGTGTACGAGTTCCACGGGAACGCGTACCACGGCTTTCCGCCTGGACATCCCAAGTACGCTGAGGGCCGCTCTTCGGTTCACGGCCGCTTAAACCAGGATTTGTACCGAAAGACGATGGCGCGCATGTACTTTGTGCGCCAGCGGATGCCGGCCGGCTGCCGCGTGTTTTATGTCTGGGAGCACGAATACGAGAAGATCAAGGACAAGCCGCTGGCCAGCGCCGCCTCGCTCTTGCACGAGCTCCCGCCGGACGAGGAGTATGAAGCAGAAGAAGAGAGAGGCGAGGGCGTGAACTAGGAGCCAAGAAAAGAAGACTAGCTAGTTTTTAAATATCTCACTTTTCTAAAAAAATAAAAAAAAATTATCCTGTTAATCGTTGTGCTATGGCGTGCGCCCCGCTAGCAGATCCAGACTTGGTCACAGGTTTGTTTTTTTTTATTTACAAAAAAAAAAGACTTTGGAGTCTGTACGGGTGTTTGCTACCGGTCCAGGCCGGGGCGGCCGCGCGGTCCAGGCCGGGGCGGCCGCGCGGTCCAGGCCGGCTTGTTGTTCCGCCAAATAAAATTTCAGCGCCTGGGCGACCACCTCGTTGCGCGTAGTCTTGGAGTCCAGGCAGAGCCTGGCCCTCACCTCTCGCAAACAAACAAAAGTTAGCTTTTTTATTAAAAAAAAACAAACAAACAAACAAAAGTAGAGCTTTTTAATTAATTAAAAAAATGATTTGTCTTGCAAGTGGGCTAGAAGAGATCAGGGGAGGCACGCCCCCCTGCGTCGGAGTCTGGCACCAAAGCGTCGAAGTCTGCCCACGAAGCGTCGTCGGAGTCTGCCCCCAGCCCGCTTGCGCGGGATGGATGAGGGAGAGGGGGGGCGGGGGGGGGGGGGGGGCACGGGTCCTTATATTCCGCCGCCTGGACGTGGAAGGCAAGCACGTTGCCGTGGCTGTAGCCGCTGACAAACACCCAGCCCGCTTGCGCGGGCTGGATGGAGGGGGGGGGGGGGGGGGGGGGGGAGAGGGGCGTGCCCCCCCGCCAGCCGCTGCTAGCAGGGCAGTCCGCGACAAAGACCAGGCCCTGGCAAAAGACAAGAGCGTGCGGGCGGTTTAGTTGACCAGGCTGGGACCCCTGGCCCCCCCAGTGCGAGATGAGAATGCCGTCGTTGGCGGAGAAGATCTGCACGCGATGGTTCAAGCAATCCGCGACCAACAACTTCCCCTCCGCGTACGCGATAGCTGCGGGTGAGCTGAACTCACCGGGAAGTGCGCCTTGTTTGCCCCATACCTTGAGCAATTTTGGTTTGCCCGAGGCGGTCGCGCTCAGCTCCCGGACACAGTGCGCGCGGTCGGTGACCCACAGCGTGTTGCCCGACGCGGCCAATCCGCTTGCGCAAACCGCAGCTGGGGGGGCGGAGGGAAGGGCCTCCTCCCCGCTGCTGAGGCCCTCCTCCATCACGTGCTTGCAAGCTCCCTGAAGCGCCAGAGACGCCAAGCCGCGCGTCGTCGGGGGGCCCGACAAGTACAAACGGCCCTGGCATGTAACCACCCCTGTGTCCTGCTCAAACAGGTGCGGGCCGCTTAGCTTCAGCAACCTGCCAAGACGCTGCTGGCCCTCCCCACCTGTTTGGCACGTAAAGATACCGTGCCCCCGCCTTTCCAACACGTACAGCAGCCCGTCCTCGTCCACGCACACCCCCCGGCGTGGCGCGGGAGGCCGCCGCGGCCGGGCTGGGGCAGCACAAAGGCCGCAGCGCAAGGCATGCCTTGGTATCCCCAGCGCACATCCACCTCGGCACTCTGAACCTCGCAGCTGCTGCTTAGTTCAGGTTCCTGCAACGGGCACCAGAGGAGCACCCCGTCAGGGAACATGGTTGGCACGCGCGTCGGCACGCCCGGCGCGAGCTTGAGGCTAAGCGTCTCGCTTTTTTGGTGTATTTCACCTCACGTTTGTGCGCCTGTACCAACCTCTCGATTTCGCGCGTGTGCTGCCCAACAAGCTGATGGAGCCTCAGCAGCTCTTCGCTCTGTTGTCGAATCAGATCGGCCTCTTCGTCGCCCCCCTCGCCCAATGGCTGCCGGAGCTTTTCTTCCAAGGCGTGCAAATCGCGTTGCACCAACTCCCTGTCTTCGCGTCTTTTTTGTATCACATGCGCTCGCCCCTCGCGAGCGAGCTGGGTCTGCAAGCTCAGATCGTCCGAGGAGCTACAGTGCTGCAGTAGCAACGATCCGTCGGGCTGGATTGTAGCCTGCAGCAGTCTTTCGCCCAAGGCAAATGTCTGAGGCTGGGTCCCATGAAACGTCCCCAGAACACTCATGTCCACAACAGACAGCAACTCACCCCTCGTCTCTGCTGCGCTCATGTTGGGGGTCCAAAAACCAAACAATTCTTTTTTTTTTGTCAAACAAAACCCCAATTCCGCTCTCCCAGGAAAAAACGAGGGGCACGCGGGCGGGGGCGGGGGGGGGCGCCCCTTTCCTCTTTCTCTCTCTCTCTCCCCTCCCCTCCCCTCCCCTCCCCCCCCCCCCCCCCCATTTCCTTGTTTCAGATACAAGAGGAAATCCCCTTCCCCTTTGAGCGCCCAAAGGGGAGCAAAAGATGCTGTGAGCAGAAAACTGCACGCCCCCCCGTGCCCCCCCCCCCCCCCCCCCCCGCACCTCCCATCCAGCCCGCGCAAGCGGGCTGCGGACGAGGCGGAATTTGTAAAATCCAAGGAGGACCATGACCTCTGGTACGTAAGCAGTACTGCGAAAGGGCCCAATGGCATGTCATTGGCGGGGGGTTCCGCCATTATCCAAGATCTGTTCCTGGAGCTCCAGCGCCTGGCCGGCGAGGAGAGCTGTGGCACCAACTGCGCTTTGCCGCGTCAGGATTTGCGCGCTCCGAAAGCGGCATCGTCAGGGCTGTTGCGGTACGGTTTTTTTCGGGCCCGCCAGGCTTCTGGCAACAGCGCAAGGATTAGTTGCTTGTAGTACAAACACTATGACCCAGGGCGCAGGGCGACACGCTGTACAAGCGGATGTCGTAACCCTGACCTTCAGGACGGGCCTGCAGCAAGTGCTCAAGGACCTGCACACGTCGGACGACGTTGGGAGGCACATGTCCCGACCTGGACGAGCTATTTATTATTCCCTAATCAACACCTGCCACCATTGTCTTGCATGTCAGAAAAAGTGATTTACTTGGAGGCCCGAAGCCTTAGCTTTTAATAATAATAATAATAATAATAAATTTTCGTACTTTCCGAGGACATTACTCTAACGCCGCTGTTTCTTGGGCCCGGGTGCCAGCGAGTCCCCGAGGGACAAGCCCCCCGGGGGCTTCCGCTTCTTCCCCCCGGGGGCAGCGGGGGGCCCCGGGGGGCCGCTGCCCCCCTGCTTTTTCTGCGCTGGGTCTTTGCTCCCCATTGCATCTGCAGACCAACTGGGGTCTGTCAAGAGCGTAGGGTCCTCTGCCACCTCGTAAATCAGCCGTAAGGGGTCGATCGCCGGGGTCTCGCTGCCAGCGGGCTCGCTGCCCTCCTCTTCTTCAGCACCTACCACCGGGCTGGACAGCTTCAGCTCTTTGAATAAAACCACGCGGTAGATGGAATGCTTGCCCTTAGTCTGCACGTTTATGCGCCGCAATGGCTCGCCGTCGGCATTCTTCAGCCCTTCGAAGCTTGACCGCAGGCATGTCTTGAAAAACTGCTCCAGCAAGCTCCGACACCCATGGTGTGACAGGGCTGTTTTCTTTACTACACTCCTGCCGTCGTTGGTCACCTCCTCCTCGCGGGCCAAACGATTCACAGTATTGCGGCTTATCAAAAGCCCGTGCGACCTTGTCCAGAGCGCGTGCCCGTCCTTAAACAAGGACTCCAACTTCCGCTGGTTCGTAACCACCGTCCCCCACGAGATCTCTGCGCCGCCCAGCAGCCGATCCACGGGTCTCTGCAGGGGGCCCGCCTCGCCTGCCCGCAGTTGGGGCTCCCCAAGCAGCAGCTTCGCGAGGGCTTCAAGGAAAATCACGCGAGTAGTGGGGTTTTTGCTCCTCTGCACTGACAGAACAGGGACATCGCTCAGCCCCGCAAATTGTCCCTCCGCCCACGCCAGGGATATCTCGGGGCGCCCGCTATACAGGCACCACGTGCCCAACAGTCCCAGCAGCCGCTTCTGCGCCGCGAGCCGGCACGCCCTCGCGTAGTTCAGCTCGCGCCTTGCCGACGGGTGTCTCAGCAGCAATTTTAGGTACGCCACGCGCTCCAGCGCCGACCGCCCGGAGGTTCCGTCACGCAGAGAGGTCGTGCCCGTCACCAAACCCTGTGGCGGCTGGTCACCTCCCCCTGCCCTTGCTTCTTGCAGCTTGATTTCGCTTCGCAGCTCCTCGTCGCTCATGCGCGTTGCCGCTTCCTCCAGCTGCTCCACGGCCGACTTCTTGGCTTCCTTCCGTTCCTTGCGAGTCTGCTCTGCCTCCTCGTTGCGTTCCTCGTGCATTGCTTCTGTGACTCCTCCCGGCCACTGGTGCCATTCCTCGGGCGGCGGCAGCTCCGTTGCTGCATAGTCCACTCGCACCAGCTCGTCGCAGCCCATGCGCCACAGGTAATAGCAAAAAGTATCTTTGGCCCTGTACATAGACAGGTTTTTTTCCAGCGTCCCGTAGGCGACCGAAATGAAGTTCCAGTCGCGCAAGGGGGCTAGGCGACACATGCGGTCCATGCCAACCCGGAACTTGTGTTGGAACATGAGCCCGCTCCCTGGTTTAGCTCGCTCTGCATTCACTGTATGCACGAGCGAAGCCTCCACATCTTTCAGGGTCAGCGGCGCGTTCGTCGACACGAACGGCGTCTTGAAATACACATGCAGCTCATGCACGTTACGAGCCCGCCCGCTCATCTGCGCATAGTCCCGCGCCAAGATCTCGTTATTGTCTAGCAGCACGTACATCGCATGGAAATGGAACTCGCTCACACCAGGGGGTTCCGCGAAACTCACTCCAAAAGTCAGAGTGCAAGTAAAGCACACAAAGTGCAGCTGCGACCAGATGGGCCACAGGCTGCTCTTAAAATCACTCGCGTAGCCTTCCCCCAAATCGCGCCTCAGAAACTCCTTACTCCGCGCCCCGAAATAACAACGTATTTTCAGGTTCCTGACCAGCCCCACCATATCATCGCACATCTTTTCCAGATCCCGCCGGTTGCCCCCCGCTACTATCACCTTTTTCCCGCGCAGCAGGTCTAGCAGTATCTTCCGCTCGATGCTCTGCCTGTTCTTGTGCTCGTAGTACAGCCGGTTTTTTTGTTTCCGATAACTGCTGCAGCGCAGGTACGTGCTGCAATCTCTAGCCTCTTCCGCGGGCGCGCCCGCCACCCCCGTGCCCTGCCTCATGGCGTGCAGCACCTCGAGCGTGCGCGGGGTCATACACGCATCTAAGCAAATGATCTTGTCCGCTTCCCGGACGAGCATCTCCAGCGTAAGCATATTCAGCAGGTCCTTTTCTGTGTTGAGCCCTTGCGTAGCTTGATACAGCAGGCTCTCGCACTCGTCCAGCAGCAGGATGTTGTACGCCACGCCGCCCGGCCGTTGCCCTCTTATCTCGCCCAGCGAATGCAGGCTTTCAAACGTCCAAATCCAGCGGTCGCTCCCTAGCGCGTCCAGGGGCTTGCAGCTAAACTTGTAGTCCTTGAACGCGTGCGCCTGCGATTCGCAGAAGGTTCGCCGGCTCGCCAGGATCAGGAACGTAGGCTTGACTCCCGGGCCCAGGTCCTTTTCCCACTTCCGCAACCAGCGCAGCAACAGCTCGTACATCTCAGGGGCCCAGGCGCCGGGCTTCTGCCGCGTCAGCACCGCTTCCACTAGGTTCTTCTCTTGAGTAGTCTTGCCCGCGCCCAACGACTCTTGGAGCAGCATAATCGAAAAGTCCTCACTGATCGTAAAAGGCTCTGCCCACTCCGACGCCACGTCTTCACGTACCTTCACAAAGGGAGCCCATTTCCCGTCTGCTTTGCGCAGGCCGTCCAGCACACCTATGCAGCCATAGCCGTCTTGCATTCCCCCCGTCCGAGTCACCCGCGATCCGCCTAGGCTCTTCCAGGTCCTGTCGAGGCACGCACAGGTCCACCAGAAATCCGTCTTGTGGACCTCGATGGTTTGCGACTCACAGTCCTTGCCCGAGCAGAGCCCCTGGGTTTCCCACGCGGGCCAGCGCTGCTTGGCGCTGCTACCGCGCACGAGCTGCAGCTCCTTCCGTTGCAGCTCGTTCTCCAGCACCTCCCGGAGCCTCCTGGTAGTTCGTCGACGATGGACCAGAGCGCTGAACCTTCGCTGCTTTCTTTTTGTTCCGCGTCCTTGCCCGGGTAATAGTTCAAGAGGCGGCCTACCCGGCGCTCGGGTTCCTCTCCGCCCTGCGCGCGCTTGGCATCGCACAGGTTGCAGTGCGCGACCAGCCAGATTTCCGAAGTATCATCATCGATCGAAATCTCGACCTGCGCTTCTTCTGTATGCTTGTCGGGCTGCCGCTTGGCGTATGACAGAACGCACAGCGAGTTGGCTCCCAGGGTCGCGGTGAACCGCTTGATTGCCGGGTAGTTCTGGGGCTCTTCCATTTGTTTGGGATCGTCCAGCATAGGAGACACGGGCTGCACTATGCAGCATTCCATGGACCTGAGCACTGAGGTGACTCGCGCAGCGAGCGGCTTGACCCATGTCCTCTCGTGCAGCTCGCTGGGGTCGACAGCATCTTCTTCATCCTCCTCCTCCTCCTCCTGCTCGCCTTCTTTGTCTTCCTCCTCGCTTTCTTCGTCTTCCTCTTCGCTTTCGTCATCGCCCCCATCGCTCTCCCCGCCGGCAGCTGAGCTGTGCGCCTCCTAACACACATGTGCGTGTGTGTGTGGGGGGGGGGCTATTCGACAATAATATGCTAAAATTGTCGATAGGCCTGCTCGGCACATTTTCCAATTTTAAGCATGCCCTTGCCCCTGGGTGTGTGGGCCCGGCGCGCGGGGGGTCTGGACGGCTCCCTATATATTCTATAGCAACACGTCCAACACGCACAACATAGGCGGGGGGTGGGGTATTTATTTGTCGATAGGCCTGAACAGGCACCATTGCCAATTTACCGCCCATCGCCCACCCGAGAAAAGGGGTAGGTGGCACCCCCCCCCAAACTCTCTCTCTCTCTCTCTCTCTCTCACAAACACTCCCACACACACCGCGGGGGGAGGGAGGGGGGAGATGACCTGTGCGGCTCTGCGCAAACCCCCCCGTGCGCCCCGCTGGCGATCTCCTGCATACACACACACACAAATAGGAAACGTGTGCGCGGGGGAAAAGCGTGCCTTGGATTCTGTGGACAATACTGGCCCTTGGATATAAACTAACAACACAAACAAAACACGGGCTAGCACAGCCGCACGGGGTGAAGAGGAAAGTTTTGTGTACCTGTAGCATCCTGCTCTCCCTCGGCTGTAGCAACTTGTTGATTATTTATATCCAAGGGTATATCTTCTTCTTTTTCTTCTTGGTGCGGAGAGGCAGGATCTGAGTGGGTGGCTGCGGTTGCAATATTAGGCGGTGGCGCGAGAGTGACGGCGCAGGGCTGTGCGAGGCAGAGCTTGTAGCGCGTGGCTTGGGGCAGCAGGAAGCGCGCCCGGTGCACATTCCGTGCGCAATGCACGCTGAGACAAGCAATGGTTAGTTCGGTCTGGCCCAAGGTCACGAGCAAGCGATTGGAGTGGTGTGGGTTGGCACAGCCCGTTGCGGCGTGGCGGAAGGGGCAGATGGCTGTATTTTTGGTCGTGTACCCCAGGATGTAACCCGAGGCTTTCCAAACGACGTTTTCGAGCTGGACATGCTGGCCCAAGTAAGGTTCGATGTGCGCACGCAGGAGCGCGCTCATCTGGCCCTGCGTAGCGGTGTGGCCCGCCGAGCGTGAGGGCGTAGCCACCTGGCGCTGGCTCGTCCTCACGCTCGGCACGGCAGACCTTGCCGGCGACTTGTGCCCCCCAAGGCAGAGGGCCCACCGAGCGGCGCGGCGCGCGGGTCGGTTCCTTCCGACCCTGAGCGTTTTCGGCAGGTTCAGATTGAGGAGGCGGGGCGGGCTGCCATGCTGTGCAGGGCAGCCCGCCTGCGGCAGTATTCTTCTCTTGGGCACGCACGTGCTTCCCCTGCCGGGAAGGCTTAGGAGGGTTGGGGCGAGCAGCACCCCCTTTCTTCCGGGGGCCGGCCCCGCCGCGGCCCCCGAAGCGCGAGGGGGCGTCAGGGTCCTGCCACGCGGGCCCCTTCCGTGTGGCCTCAGTTTCGCCGACGCTGGCCTGAAGAACGAAGCTTTCCAATGCCTCGCCTGTCATGCCGTCGCAGCTTTCAAAGCCGAGGCTGGCTGCAAGGAAGTCGAGCGAAGGGTTGCAGAGCCAGGGTTCCGGCTGGCTGGAGCTGGAGCTGTAGCTGGAGCTGCCCAAACTGGCGGATGGCGGGCGAAACTCGTAGCGGGCAAGTGGGAGCAAAGGTCGCTTTGCATAGTCAGGTTTTCCGCAGAATTCGTTAAAGGTGCAGCGCTGCGGGGGGTTGCGCTCGCCCTTGCGGGGGGGCGGGTTGCGCTCGGCGGTCTGGAAGCAGCCGGCGCAGAGCTTGCGCTCGGCCTTGTCGCAGAGCGGGTAGCGGCACATGCCCCCTCCTTTCTTGTAGATGGAGAGGTCCACGACGGTGGATAGGTCGAGTCCCTGCGCAAAGGACGGATTGAGGCGCGCAAATTCATTGATGGCGTCGCACATGAGCATGCCTGCGTCTGCCCAGCCTAGGACCAGCTGAGGGAAAACGAGGTGGTACGAGAGCTTCTCGTAAGTCCTCCGCTGGCGGCTTCGCTCCCCCTCGGCTGCGGGGGCCTGATTCTGCCACTTCTCGACAGTGCCGTGGCTCTGGAGCACGTGCGCAGTACAGGCGGCCCAGGCCTCGGCGGGGCGCCAGCCCTGGGCAATCAGGCGCACGAGAATGAGGCGCGCTAGCACGACGAGGAAGCGCTGCATGAAATCCTTAAAGCGCTTGGGCGTGAGTTTCGGGGTTTCACGTGCGTCTAGGTCGACAATGAGTGCAGAGGGATTCTGGATGACTTGCACCAAGGCAAATCGATTGAGCCTTTTACCGTAGGGGTTACGTGCCAGCCTGCATAACAGGCCTGTCAGTGATTTCTGCTCGGCGAGCGTGAGGTGGAGGCGGCCGCCTGTCATGAGCGTAAAGTTGGGGGCGCATTTTTGCTCCTTGACGCGACTCTCGCCGGTTTCCAACAAGCCATCGATTTTGGATGATATGGGCCGAGACCCAGACAGGGTCTGACTCCTGCGAGGCCGCGGGGGTCTGCATATGCTGTGCTAGCCTGTGTTTGGGGGTGTCTGTTCCTTTTTTGTACTTTATGCCAAGATGGTACTTTGCTCTGGAGAGAAAGGGGGGAGAGGGAGAGGAGGGGGGGGGGGAGAAAGGGGAGAGAGAGAGAGGGGCGGGGGGGGGGGGGGGGGGGGGGGAAGAGGGAGAGAGAGGAGCGAGGGGGGGGGGGGAAGAAGGATGGGGAGAGGGGGGAGGGAGGAAACTGAATTTAAAGAAAGGCGCCTCCCCCCGTCGTACCCGACGCGGGGGGGTCTCTGACAGACAGCCCCTTGCCTTTGCGCCCTTGATATGGCCGAAAAGGGCAGTATTGCCCAAAAGCGGGGGAATACTGGCTCTTCCGACCATATCGCAGGTGCACCGGGGGGTTTGTGAAGGGGGGGAGGGGGCTATTCGACAATAATATACTAAAATTGTCGATAGGCCTGCTCGGCACATTTTCCAATTTTAAGCATGCCTTTGCTTTGGGTGTGTGGGCCCGGCGCGCGGGGGGTCTGGACGGCTCCCTATATATTCTATAGCAAACACGTCCAACACGCACAACATAGGCGGGTGGTGGGGTATTTATTTGTCGATAGGCCTGACAGGCACCATTGCCAATAAACCTCCACCGCCCACCGCCCACCCGAGAAAAGGGGTAGGTGGCACCCCCCCCCAAACTCTCTCTCTCTCTCAAATACCCCACACACACCGGGGGGGAGGGAGGGGAGGAGATGACCCGTGCGGCTCTGCGCAAACGCCCCCCCGCGCCCCGCTGGCGATCTCCTGCATACACACACACAAATAGGAAACGTGTGCGCGGGGGAAAAGCGTGCCCTGGATTCTGTGGACAATACTGGCCCTTGGATATAAACGAACAACACAAACAAAACACGGGCTAGCACAGCCCGCACGGGGTGAGGAGGAAAGTTTTGTGTACCTGTAGCATCCTGCTCTCCCTCGGCTGTAGCAACTTCTTGTTCACTTTTATCCAAGGGTATATCTTCTTCTTCTTTTTCTTCTTGGTGCGGAGAGGCAGGATCTGAGTGGGTGGCTGCGGTTGCAATATTAGGCGGTGGCGCGAGAGTGACGGCGCAGGGCTGTGCGAGGCAGAGCTTGTAGCGCGTGGCTTGGGGCAGCAGGAAGCGCGCCCGGTGTACATTCCGTGCGCAATGCATGCTGAGACAAGCAATAGTTAGTTCGGTCTGGCCCAAGGTCACGAGCAAGCGATTGGAGTGGTGTGGGTTGGCACAGCCCGTTGCGGCGTGGCGGAAGGGGCAGATGGCTGTATTTTTGGTCGTGTACCCCAGGATGTAACCCGAGGCTTTCCAAACGACGTTTTCGAGCTGGACATGCTGGCCCAAGTAAGGTTCGATGTGCGCACGCAGGAGCGCGCTCATCTGGCCCTGCGTAGCGGTGTGGCCCGCCGAGCGTGAGGGCGTAGTCCCCTCCACCTGGCGCGGGCTCGTCCTCACGCTCGGCACGACAGACCTTGCCGGCGACTTGTGCCCCCCAAGGCAGAGGGCCCACCGAGCGGCGCGGCGAGCGGGTCGGTTCATTCCGACCCTGAGCGTTTGCGGCAGGTTCAGATTGAGGACGCGGGGCGGCATCACTCTGAACCTGGGCGGACTCTGACAGGGGCTCCGAGAGGAGGGTTCGAGGAGCCCCTGCCCCCCCATTCTTCTCTTGGGCACGCACGTGCTTCCCCTGCCGGGAAGGCTTAGGAGGGTTGGGGCGAGCAGCACCCCCTTTCTTCCGGGGGCCGGCACGCCGCGGCCTCCGAAGCGCGAGGGGGCGTCAGGGTCCTGCCACGCGGGCCCCTTCCGTGTGGCCGCAGTTTCGCCGAGGCTGGCCTGAAGAACGAAGCTTTCCAATGCCTCGCCTGTCATGCCGTCGCAGGTTTCAAAGCCGAGGCTGGTTGCAAGGAACTCGAGCGAAGGGTTGCAGAGCCAGGGGTCAGGCTGGCTGGAGCTGGAGCTGGAGCTGTAGCTGTAGCTGGAGCTGCCGAAACTGGCGGATGGCGGGCGAAACTCGTAGCGGGCAAGTGGGAGCAAAGGTCGCTTTGCATAGTCCGGTTTTCCGCAGAATTTGTTAAAGTTGCAGCGCTGCGGGGGGTTGGGCTCGCCCTTGCGGGGGGGCGGGTTGCGCTCGGCGGTCTGGAAGCAGCCGGCGCAGAGCTTGCGCTCGGCCTTGTCGCAGAGCGGGTAGCGGCACATGCCCCCTCCTTTCTTGTAGATGGAGAGGTCCACGACGGTGGATAGGTCGTCGAGGTCCTGCGCGAAGGACGGATTGAGGCGCGCAAATTCATTGATGGCGTCGCACATGAGCATGCCAGCGTCTGCCCAGCCTAGGACCAGCTGGGGGAAAACGAGGTGGTATGAGAGCTTCTCGTAAGTCCTCAGCTGGCGGTCTCGCTCCCCCTCGGCTGTGTCGGCCAGATTCTGCCACTTCTCGACAGTGCCGTGGCTCTGGAGCACATGCGCAGTACAGGCGGCCCAAGCCTCGGCGGGGGGGCTGCCTTGCGCGATCAGGCGCACGACAATGAGGCGCGCTAGCACGACGAGGAAGCGCTGCATGAAATCCTTAAAGCGCTTGGGCGTGAGCTCCGGGGTTTGGCGTGCGTAAAGTTGGGGGCACATTTTTGCTCCTTGACGCGACTCTTGCCGGTTTTCAACAAGTCATCGATTTTGGATGATATGCGACGGGCCGAGACCCAGACAGGGTCTGACTCCTGCGAGGCCGCGGGTGTCTGCATATGCTGTGCTTTGTCAGTTTTTGGGGATGTCTGTTCCTTTTTTTACTTTTGTGTGCCTAATGGTACTTTGGTCTGGAGAAAAGGGAGAGAGAGGGAGGGGGGGAGGGGAGGGAAAAGGAGAGGGAGAGAGAGGGAGGGGGGGAGGGGAGGGAAAGGGAGAGGGAGAAAGGGGGGGGAGGGGAGAGACTTTTTTTGAAATTGGAAGAAGAAAAATTATTGCCACATCCAAGGCAAAGTAAAGTAAGTACGGAACAAAAAAAGAAAAAAAAAGTTATGACAGACGACAGACCTCTCGTGTGGCTGAATCCCTATCCCAACTTTTATATTTTTTAAAAAAAAAGGAGATGACCTGCGGCCCAAGTTGTAATTCTGTCTTCAGGGCGGAAGAGGCACAAGCTGCAACGTTGCCAACTAAAATTTATATTTATGACCCTGGCTAGTCAGGCGGCGTGCCGCAAAAACTTGTTCTACAAGACCTCGAGTAAGCAAATAGACACGCCAAGTTCTTTAGTTTGTGATCGTCGCTTGTGTGTTGGGGTGTGCGGCTAGCACTGTGTCGACGAGAATAAAAGTAAAACAAGACGCCGCTATAAGATATGCCAGAAGGGAAGGGATGACGGCTAATGCGGATGTCAATATATCTATAACATACTCCACCGCTCCTGCTAACGAGCATACAACCACTATTTAAAAAAGAAAAGTTTTAATTCATTTCAACTCCGCCAATACGATACCGTATTTATGGATGCTCTTAACGAGTTCAACATAAACAACATTGAAGCGAGCGAGAATGGATATGAAAGAAACATACGATATGTGGAAATAACCATAGTTCAAGAAAACGGCGGAGGATGCTATGAGGGAAAAACTGAAAAGAGGGAGAAAGTTGAAGAAGGCAGAAAGATATCTCCACCAAGCAAAAATAACAACTGTCTATTCTTTCTGTGTAAGGATATTCTAAATATTTATCAGATGAAAGTACTGATGAACAAGAACCGATGTAATATGTCCGAGCCGAATTCAACCTTCCACCAAACTCACCAATACCATTTTCAATAGCGGTTGAAATATTGAAAAAATATGTTAAGGAAGGGAAAACATATGAATAACTGACCATATTATGAAGCAGACATTCAACACAAGCGAAGAATGACAAGAGCCCGACAAACTAATCTTGTTGGAGAATAACCATTATTACGGATTAGTTAAGCAGTTTAAGAAGCGATGTGAAGACTGCTTGCGATTATATTTCAACAAACATAAATGTAATTTAACAG